>JAOXNN020000089.1:3289588-3301799 GCA_028571205.2 Hydropsyche betteni | reverse complement strand
TATTTAAAGATATTTGGTAAATGATTTTTTTGGGTAAAAAACTTTCATACTATCAATTAAATTTCATTATCTATTTGAAAATGTTTTTGTATCAGTAAAAACTAGTCAACAAATATTATCTTAAAAACTGAATTCATTTTTTATATACAAAAAAAACCATTGGTGATTATAATGTGTAACTATTATATATGTTATATTATATTATAGTACCATTTGTATTGTATATAGTTTTTTTTTCTATCATATTTCTAAATATTAAAAACTTCAAGTTCGATTTATAATTTATTAAATTACATCAATATATTTTAGTATAATTAATTTAATTTTCTTAATATAGTTAGAAAAATGTCATTTTGGTATTGCTCATGAACATGAAATGCTTTTTTTAAATCACTAATAATTGTCAAAAATTCAATGTATGTATAAAAATAAATTAACTGTAGCTCTACATATACTATTTACATATCTACAATGCAACTTCATCCGTATATAAAATAATATAATATTTCTGGTGTAAAGTTCCAATAGAAATTTCATTAATTATTATAAAAGGGTTTTTTCATAATTTTGAATCGTTTAAAAATGAAATTTTGGAATGATAATTAATTGTGCCTTACATTATTTATCTAACAGCTACAATTTTCCACTTCAAAAGGAAAAATGCTAACAGTCTTATGATTACTACTGTAATACTCAAAGCTATAACGTCAGTCCAGAACTGATCACCTCTCATCGCTATATCCTTGAGTAATACTTTAGGAGATCTGTAATAAAAATTTATTTATTATTAAAAATCGATACTTCTAAATAGTTACTTAATTATATAATCAAATTAGAGTTATTTTAATAATTAATTACCTGTAATGGCAATACATTTGCTCTTCACAATCTAAAGGTGGTCTGTCCAGTCCATAAATTGCACCAACAAATCCTTCTAAGCCATAACGTAAATATGAAACATATGAACCCCAATAAAGGTATTTCGGTAAATCTCTTAATGTCACACCAAAACCAGCAAACATCATTATGGGAACGGATAGTGTAGGTCCTAAAAATGTTCCATTCTGAAAATTAAATTGTATGGTTATTTTCTGCGACTTATTTCAATGGTTTTTCAAAATTTCAGAATACATACAACAACATCGAAAATTGCACCAATCATTAATCCAAATCCTTGAGCTACAAAAACGACTAATATTGAGATTGTGAAATACATAGCGAAACGGATCATTTCTAGCGGCTGTGATGACATTGTGTAAATGATTATACTGAATATCAAACAGCAGAATATCTATAATAACAATTTATATATTAATGAAAATTTTAAATTAAAAAAAACCATTTTCAAAACATGTACTTACAGATATTGGAATATCCACAATTGTTATCGCTAAATAATATGATCTAAGCGAATACCATCTATTGAAATGTTCTTTCAACAAAATTGTCATTTCAGTAGGGACTAAAAATATATTTGTGCTATAAACATTTCAAATATTAAATTGTGTTATTTTTTATTTGTAATTTATTACTTACAAGTCAAAATAGTCAACATTTTTGTAGTCATCATCAAGTGAATTAATATTGCAAATAATAAATTATAATTATCAAGTACTCTCGATCCTTCATTACCAGCATTAATATAAAGTAACCCCAACATTATGCCAGTGAGAATATTTACTATTATTCGAAGATGAGTCAATGTCTATAAATAAATTAAAAATCATTTTAAATATCGTTCCATAATATAAGTATTATTGGCAAAATTAATACAAATAAAATACCGAATCTCGTTTTGCTTTGAGAAATCCACGTTTCAATAAAACTTTCAATTGATTTATTTCTGACGTTTCTTCTAATTGAGACGATCTGAATCTAGCCATTTTGGATATGGGATTTCTAGTTCTAAGTGTTTTCTGGTCACATATTTCTGATGGGTTTTCAAACCATTTCAAGCATTTTCCATTTTCCATTTCTTTTACCATGGCTTCCATTTTATCTTCACCGTGTTCTGCTGATGCAATCTCAATAACTAATTTTAAAATACAAATATATTTAGTTTTTATTACACTTATAAAAACAGATACCTATTTTTTATTTTTTACCAAAGTCAGCAGGATTGTGATATTTAGGACAAGGCATGTCAACGCTCTCTAAATATGGAACTAAATTTGAAGAAGTTCCTTGGTACAAACACCGTCCTTGAGCTAATACATAAACTTGATCGAACATTTGAAACAATGATGCTGATGGCTGATGTATTGTACATATAATTGTTTTTCCTTCTTTAGCTAACAGCTTTAACAATTCAATAACCTGTCTACAGGAAGAACTGTCAAGACCTCTGAAATAAATACAATATATTTCAGGTATTTGATATTTTTAAATAAAATCAACAACAGAAATCAATTCACGTTGTAGGTTCATCAAGAAACATCACGAGTGGATTATTTACAAGTTCCAAAGCAATAGATAGTCGTTTTTTCTGACCCCCAGATAATTTTGATGCTTTAGTATTCTTATGTTCATAAAGTCCTAACGTAGTCAATATACGTTCAATCTGCAAATAAAAAATATAATTATAAATCCATTTTTTGAACATCATATTGCAATAATTTGTATGAATATTTTACCACATCATCCTTGTCATATTGATCTAATTCTTCACTGAGTTTCAAATCAGCGGCAACTCTCATATTTTCTTGTACCGTCAACAAAAGTTGCAATCTATCATCTTGCATAATATAGCAAGACATTTTTTTAAATCTATCTGCAAGTATTACAGCATAAATTAATATCATTTTTTTAATGAGCATTCCCTTTGAATAAGATAAGAAATAAAAAAAAATGTATTTTCACAAAATACAAGATAAAAAGTCGCATTTTGAAAATGAATTGGTAGATTCATCGTTCAAACAATAGAAAAAAAAAGATATAATATAGATTTTTTTAATTATCAGTTCAAAGGTAGTTTTAATTCAGATATAATTTTATCACAGTGACGTCTCTTTGAAGTGAACTTTGAAATGTGTTACATTTCTAATTGGAGTTTATTTACAAGCAAATGTGATGTTATGCTACTCAGAAAAGTTTATCTCTTACAATAATTATTTCAATAACTGTTAAAATACATAATAAAAATATATACCTAAATCTCTTCCTCTTCCATTTACATAAACTCCTCCTTTTACTCCTGAAATTCTGTACCCTGAAAGGGCATCTAGTAAAGTTGATTTTCCAGCGCCTGATGGGCCCATAATTGCTATCAGTTGTCCTGGTAGAAATCTTCCATAGACGCCATGAAGGATTTCTTTCACACCTAATGACCATAAAAATCAAGGTTAAAATATTTTGAATATGATTGATGATGATGATGATGATGGTAATAGCTTTAAAAAGTTTGAATGTTTGTTTATTTTGAATTGAATAACAAATTATTTAATATATTGTTTTGCAAATATAAAGTACACTATGAGGTTTTTATTATTAAAGTCAAAAACGACTTTTCCGTAAAATAATTTTGCTATCATCATTATGTTTATAAACAAAACAAAGTCGTTTACCCCCATATGCGCATTATTTATGTGTATGAACATCTTTTAAATACACCTCAACAAATATTTTGTAAATTTCACTCGAGAACTAAAAACATATTGGAGTTATTATAATGTTTAAAAAATTTCTTTCGGCGTTATATACTTTAAAACACTATAATTTTCTCAATATAAATCGTATCAAAATTAAAATACCTTTGAAAAAAATATTGGATAATTTTTCATTAGATTTAAGTTATTCTCGTAAACAATACTTTTTCTCGGTTATATTGCTATTTTTTCAATGAAATAAACCTTAGAAATCTACAATACACAAAAAATATCAACAAAAATACACGATATCAAATTCAAAACATCTTTGTTTTTCGAAATTCGTAACAAAACATGTTTTCATTAAATTGAAGAACTATTACTCTTACATATGTATATGACTAAATTTGATTTTTTTTTTCAAAAGATAAAACGAGTGCTATTTTGTAATAGGATACATCAGAAAACGATAAAAGGGCAAAAATGCACAGTTACATCATCATACGAATTTTGAACAAATCGACGAGGAAAAAATATTTTTTCTTCGTAGTAACAAATGATAATGTCGCATTTTAACATGACGAATATGTCGAAGATAAATTTATTTGTTTGCACACAAATAAATGTTCGAAATATATATAACACAATCAAATCGAATAATAATTATTATCGAATCGCCTTGGCACTGTTTAATGATAAATCATAAGAAACAACGGATATTTTCACTCATTATTACATCCTCTCTCGACCATTGTAATTACGCATAAAATTAAATTGCATTACTAAAATAGTTTTCAAGTGCAGGTGAAAATAATCTGAATATTTTTGAATTAAGTAGTGAGTGTGCTAATTTAAAATTCAAGTATACGTTTTTCGTATTTTTCAATGCGTGTTTGATTAGAAATTTTGTCAATGCAAATGTCAAAAAAGTAGGTACTGTCATTTAATATTTAAGTAAAATTATTTTTTTAATTCAAAATCATACGCATCAAGGATAATTTAATATTAACAATTTATATCTCTTATGACTACCTTGAAATATAAAAATAATTTTCTTTATCGAAAAGAGAGGAAAAAAACAGAAATACAAAAGTTGTCATCGGCCATGAAAAAAACATATGTTTACAATTTCAAACAGTTCATTCACATCATAATCTCAAATATGATGATCGAGCATCTAAAATCAACAGTTGCGATCATCTCGACGTCATATCGATGAAAATGGCTTACTCAAACAGTTTAATAGCTCAAATGTCAATTTCTAACCGTTATTAGCATACGAAGCACTACGAGACCGAAAGTGAAACTTGACATCTGAATATCGCATGTTTACTTCAATTATCTTATTGTAAATTGATTTAATTTACGCCCGAAAACCGAAGATTATGATTTGTACATAAAACGAGTCAAACGGTACAAAAATTTAAAATAGTAAAATTCAATGTCATCAAATACATTAGTTGATTCAATCAAAATACTAAAAATTTTGTTTTATGGTCCCATTAAACAGTCACGGCTATATTATTTTGAATATATTAATATAATATCGACATTCAAAATTCGTTTACGCATCAGATAACAACAATCGACATTCAACAGAAACGACCCGCGGAAGACATTCATACCGAGGCCAGAATCGGCCGAAAAACTTCACTACACAATCCACGAATACCACAACCTTATAATTGAAGTCACGTACCTTTTCTGAATCCCAATTTGACGGCGTAACTGATATTGTCGAAATACAAATCGGCGGTCTCCTTCTTAGATATGTCCGTCGAGTTGCTGCTGAAGAGTCCGTCTTTGTTGGCCTGTTTCCCATTTCCCACAGTTTGGGTGGACCTTGACTCGACGAGATGAACAGCCTCTGTGGTTGTTGAGGTTGTCGGTCTGTAAATTTGGGATCCTTCGGGCAGGTTGCCGTTCCGCACCTCCTGTTTGGCTAGGCTCATGAGTCCGTCTTTGTTCGCCTGTTGCCCATTGCCGAGGTTCACTATTTGGACGGATCTGGACTCGTAAGGAAGAACGGTCTCTGTGATGGCTGTGGTTGTCGGCCTGTAAATTTGGGATCCGTCGAGCAAAATGCCGTTCCGCACCTCCTGCATGGCTAGGTCCATGGTGAGCGTTCAAGTGCCTGAAATCGAATGGAAATTTGAATTGGACACATTGTTTATATAGATAAGATATGCTTGTGATTCATTTTCCGCCGGGAAAAGTGCTAACGGTTGTGCTCGTGTTCGGATGACGGATTCATTGTTTTGATTGTGATTTCTGAATTTTTACCGGGGCTAAAAAGGTTTTGCGATGTTTTCCATCGAAGGAAATTTCGTTGAATTGTTCGAATGAGGATTTTTGGATTGTGCGTTTGGGTGAATATTGTTTTTGGTTCTGGATAATGTAAAATGACCATCGTCGAATTGAGTTTTATACAAAACGCTGTTTGCGAATTTGCTGGTGGATCCATCAAATCAATTAAATTCGGTGGAAGTAATTAACGAGGCGGTAGCTACACTTACATCTTTAAATTGCAATAAATATTTTATGAACGTGTACCTTAAATTACCTGCAGCTGCTGTCAAAGAAGTTTTATAATATGTATAAATAGTTATGTATGTATTTTTAATTTCAATAAAATAAAATAATTAAAAAATATCTAATCATTCAATTTTTAAAGAGTCAAATTCGTTTTGTAAAAGGTTTAATTTGTAATGAAAAAGGGTCAATTTGAAATGAAAAACCTCAAATAAAAATAGGTACGTGTATGCTACATAGTTATAAATGTTGAGTACATGTATAACCATGGAAATTTCCATATTAAATACATATATGAAAAGAGGTTAATTATAAGATCGTAGTGAGTTTAATTGCAAGTAAATGAAAAATTCTTAAGAAATATTTAAATATAGGAATGACAAAAAAATTATTTTTATGTCTAAAATATTTAATTGAATTTCTTAACACATATTTTTTTTAAATTAAGTCCTAAGAAATTAGCAGTTTCACATAGAAAATTGGAAATTATAAATGCGTAATAAAATTATACTAAGGAAAAGATACTATTATAAATTTAATATTTGGAAAAAAAAATTCATGGGTAATAAGAATAAACTGCAAAATCTTACTAACGACGCAGGTGATATTAAAAAATCAAGCACTAGCACGATTAAATGTGCATAAATTATGCATAATACAAAAATAGTTTTATTCAATTTAAAATCAAAAAGAAATAATCGTCAAAACCCGTTTCTTACCATACAATCTCCAATTCCACCGCTAAAAACATACATAATCCGAATCACACGATAAGAACAAACTTTACCAACACAAAATTCACTTCCATCCAAACTCACCGATTCGAACACAAAAAAACCCCACTCTACTTCCTCACAACGACAAATCTCAAAAAATCATCACACACAATCCTCAAAATCAGCTCATCATCGAAAAATTTACACCTGAATCACCAATGGCAACACAAGCACCGATCGGCTACCCGCCCTTGAGTACTTCCAAGTCGGCAAGAACCAGTATTCGCCTTCAACACCAGTTCATCTCGCTGATGGTCCAAGGTTCGAAGCTGATTCTCGAAAGCGATGATCTGTGTTTGCACACGAGCCAGCGTCATGATCCGATTCGCATATTGGTGCAATTTTCGACTTTTGAACTTTGCGATAAGACGGGATTTTCAGCTGAATTCGGTGACCTGATGAGACCCCGATGATGATGAGATAGTTTTCGATGATCAGTTTGTTTGTTTTGTTGTTCGGTTTTGTGTTATGAAAGTTTTTTTTTTAAGTAAGCACTTTCTTGGTAATAAAGGTTTCATCATAAATTTTTTTAATAATTTCATAATAAATCATTTTTTATATGATATTCTCAGTTGTATGATAATTAAATTACAATTTAGTACTGTAATCATTGTATACGCGATTTGATGCTATCATTGTTCAAGAAGAAACAAAGTTCAGCATGTGTGATTATATTTTCTAGGTTATACGAATATGTATCGACTATTTTCAAATATATAAAATTGATAGTTTATGTTTAAAAATTGTTATTGCGTAAATTTGAAATGAATCGTTAAGTAATCGAATAACATTACAATAAGTTACGTTACAATGACCACGAGTATTAAATTTCGTTGTGTGGTTCATTGAATAACAATATATTCTTTTATATTTCCATCATTCAATTTACATTTTGAGCAATTTTTATTTAAAAAATCAGTTATTGTAATTTAAATAGTTCGAATTCGAACAAAACATAAATATTTAAATGAGATAATTGAGGATATACCTTTGATCTAAAAACCGAATACAATTAAAAAATATATATGTAGATTGAAGATTAAATGAATGATACATGTTCAAAGTTCACTTTTGTTATCTAAACACGGTATTACTTTTGAGACAGGTATCATCAATTATGTATGTATATAGAACTTTGTATTTTGTTTTCAAACAAAAATTGAATCGATAATAAAATTTTGCTAATCGGTTAAAATTTTTATTGCGGCAAAAACGTCACTTTCGTTATCGAAATTCATGTAAAAATATTTTCTTTGCGTTTACAACCTTTGGCCCATTATTATGATTCGGTTCGTCGCTAAAAGCCAAAAGTGTATTAACTAATGTTAAACACGAGCCAAAGGAATGTTTTCGATATGAAAAAATAATAATTTTCCGTTAGATCTTGATTTTCTTTGTTACAAACAATCCAATGTTTAAAGTGTTTCACGCGATACTGTCATTAGATGTTAATGATTATAGAAACTAATCAGATTTGTGACAAAGTTTTATTCTTCTCAACAACAATGAAGTAATTTAATGTGGGATTTTTTTTTATATTTTCTTGATTATTCAAAATAACTGAGAATCAAGTAGTAATACTAAGTAATTCACAAGTTTCAAGATCAATTAACACTTAAACACGATTCATGACATAATTGTGATTAGCATGAAAATTATCAGATTTTCCTTAAATTAGTTAGGAGCAGGTCTTTGTAATTCTGCAAAAAATCGTATTCATACCTTGATGAAAAATTCGTTGAAATGGTTTTACTATCAATCTATTAGACAGACGGCCCATTGAATAATTTTAAACGAAAATTCGCATATTTACTTTTATTCTTAGAACAGCATTCAAATATTTTTCAACAAATATTTGAAATCGCTTACATTTCCCGGAGATAGAAAAAACTATATTGAGGATAATGTTGATTATTCAATACATGCGTAAAATAATGAGAAATTTTATCTAAATAGGACGCGATTTTCATATTAATAGAATTCAAATAACCACAACACAATAATGTCGATTATTTTAAAATAAGCATGAATGAAAACACTGTTTTTAATAATAAACAATAAAAATATATGATCATCGAACATTTTGTTCATATGTTTTCGAAAAATGGAGATCACATATTTTTATTACACAAAAATAATGGGAAACATGGTATTTCATCAGGTACGTACAATTATAAAATAACTAGGTCATACTTCAATACCACGGTTTTGATCTTAACTAAGACTTTCGCTTTTGAATTCTATGCAATATTTTTTTTACAAAAAAGATCAATTTTTATAGGAAAAAAAGAAGCAACGTACAAATCAAAATGTTTGTTTATATGTCAAAATGCGCGGTAAAAGTGATTTTGAGCAATTTCTCTATGTAGAAATCATTTAATAATAGTAAAAAAAAATTTCAACACCGACTCGTGTTCCCAAATAATGTCATATTGCCAAATATTTATGCAATAGTAAAGACGAATTCTTTTGATTATTCGACGGTCCCATTAATATTCAAATGAACCCAATTAACAAAGCCAACAAAACACAAGAACAATACAACGCGCAGTTCAATAAACGTTTAAAACATTTACTTTAATCACCCATGTTGATATTCGCAATGTCAACAAGTGTCGTATATAGTTCGAATATGCATATAAAATTAACAAAACGTATCATCATCGAAACAAGATGAAGATTCCAAGCTTAAGTATACGATTGACGACAATGTACGCAATTTTATAATGAACATTTGATTATGTTTACCTTTGGCACTATTAAAATATCATTGAGGTTCATTCGAATCGTTTATAACGTAATAGAATCTTTTCTTATTAAACATAGGATGTAATCGTCGGATTTTATTGTTCTTATTCAAATTACGCTTCATATACAAACATATGTGCTCAATTAAAATCGAAACGATGCACCTATCTAAACGTTAATCTACAGATATTAAAAAAAAAACATTGATATAACTTTTATCGAACCATTGTTTCACATTATCTATTAAAGTAAAGATCTTCAATTTAAAAAAAAATAAAATAAAAAAATCCACGCAATTACATCACGATTAACCACATAATTCCATCGCATGCAATCTAGTTATGAACTTACGCAAAATTATGCAATTGCTTTCGCTCACTATTCCACTTGTTCACACGCAATTTAGATCACTGGTCTTCGGATTTATTGGATGTTGTGGATGTCTTGGGTCTTCAGTGATAGATGATGGTCATCTTTGATAAGGAAAATCGAGTGTTTGTGCGAAATCGAAGTCGCGACGACGACCGGTCCGATCGAAATTCGCCGGGTAAATAAGCTTGCTGTTTGTAAGATTGGCATTTCTTGTATGACCATGAGCAGGGGTATTCAATTATTTTTTCAAAATAAAATTGGAATCAATGATTTTTTTCTGTGCGGATTTGTATGAGATTTAATATGTTCATAAAAAAAATATTGACAGGTTAAACTACTTCATTTTATATAAAAAAAGTTTAAGATGACTTTTTTGAATTCCAATCATTAATTACTAGTATATAGGCCCGATGTTAAGAAAATCGGCTGTGAATTGATAACCATACTATTACGTAATAAAATAAAAATTAAATATATCTATGCAAAATTATTTTATAACCGTGCTGTTGCGAAATGTAATAAAACAAAATGAGTGTCGACATCATCATCATCATTTAAAAGTCGCGATTCGGGTCGTTCATTTGAAGAAAAAAAAAATTCGCGAGTGTCATCGTGACAGACAGACAGACAGACAGAAATCCGCTATTATATATAGGGGATAGGGGATATAGTGGAAATCATTATAAATGAAATCATGATGCAATATTATGTAATTTTAGTATGAAAAAATATTTCGGTCCCTACAGCTTCACGTTAAGTAATTTCTAAATAATTACATTGGGAAATGTTTAATACGAAACTGAAGGGATTGAAAAACAATTATATGTTAAAAGAATTTCAAGTTAAACGTCCATACATCCATAATATTTTATCAAGATCAGTGTTATTTCTTGTTAATCGATTTTCATATTAAGCACCTTTGTGTTAAGCGATTTCCATTATACAACAAACATGAAGTTGGTGGTGTGTTGATAAAATTATTTCAAATTTTTTATTCAAAATAATAATATTTTTACAATAATAAAAACGATTCCAAAAGTAATCTTTCAAAATTCCTATAATTTTCGACTCATACTATTCTAGAAGTTAATAAAAGTTTAACTTCAAATTAAAAAAAAGGCATTAACGAAGATTAAACCGATTTACTCTACCATAAAATGAGAAATTTCCACCTCAAGTATCTCGAACTTGAAGAAAATCCAAAATTTATATGCGTCTTACTAAAATCACATTTTGAGTATGTATGAATATTCATAATATATTCACAACATACACACCGACAATATACGAAGTTCGTGTACACGGAGAGGGATGTTTTAGCACAGGAAACGTCTCGGGATATTATTGAAGAGGGTGTTAACCTGGAGACGATCTCGTCTATGAAATTAATTTCGATCCCTAATCACATTTCTGGATAAACCAATGGGCGTATGCGAATTTTTGATTGAAAGGGAAATTACCGAGTTACACTCCAATATTGTGAGACCGAATCGATATCGCATTCGAAGGACTCGCACATATAAAATATACGGCCAATTCAATTGTATATATTATGTACAATTCTAATAATAGTAGTCGTTACGGGAATAAGACAAAACCGCGTCTGTGTAAAGGAAAATTCGACAGTGGATTTTCGGATCGCGGTATCTTAGGAGTCGTGTTAAATAACGGCCGTCCATTGTTTCCAACTATCCGAAGGTATTGTCGATTGTACCTGAGATGTTTTGCTATTGTGGATGTATACTTTGAGTACGGATAATATACAAAGGAGATAACTGCGAAACTTGAAGGAGAGGACGAGGGATTTGTATTACGGACGTCAAGTTAATAAAACAGGCGTCGCCAATCCGCGAGATGGTTTTATATCAAAATGGATTTGTTTAAAAGTGATTTTAGTTGTTGGTGAGTGATTTTTTTGTATATGTTACAGGTAATACGTATATACAATGCTTTTTTTTTAAAAAGGTGCCGGAACGCATTTTTTTTCAAGTCTTTTAATTTAATTATTTTATGGGTACTATAATATGATACCCTATATTCAAAAGGGATTAAAAGTCAATGGCTTCCAAGAAAAAAATAAAAAAATTTCAAAATAAGGAAGAAAATAAAATTTTGCAAACATTTATTAAAATTTCGAGAAAAAAAGTGCCGGAACGCCATTCCGCCGCATTACAGGGTAAAAAAAAAGCCCTGCGTATA
>JAOXNN020000089.1:3254757-3274528 GCA_028571205.2 Hydropsyche betteni | reverse complement strand
CAAACAAATAACAAATGAACTATTTTGATTTTATTAATTAAATATTAAATATTCAAATCGGGTATACATTTCGGGTTTTCACATTTTATCGTTTTCCGTTTCTTAACAAATCCACAGCCGATGTTATTAACATCATGCCTATATACTAGTTTTATAATAATTTTAAATATCATATCTTTACTTTAAAATATCATATTTTCTTGGTGTGCAACTCAAAATATCGTAGTGGGCAATTCAATTACCCGCGGGTAGTAGTTTGCCGACCACTGACCTAAAGGCTAATAGGCTTTAGCCTAGGACAGGCTTGTCGAAAATTTGGCATGCGAGGGCCGCTTTGGCCGAAATGTACAAACATCGGGAGCCATTTATTAATTTTAAATTTTAAAATTTCAATTGTTGTAAATTTGTAAATGAAAAATTGTAAATGGGTGGTGGAAGACCCTCGTAAGTGGAATAGCGCAGGGCAGGGGAGGCCAACTGAAGTCACTTGGCGGGTCAAATAAAATAATGTATGTCTTTGAAGGGCCAAACATAAAAATGGATGTTTGAAGAGTCGAAGATCTGTCGTTTGTTGAATTTAGTTGCCTTGGTTACGCAATTCATATTAAACTGTTATAATATAGACTGGCAGGACAACGTCTGCCGGGTTCAGCTAGTATATTATATATTGAAAAACTTAATAATATGATAGTTTTTATATAAAAAAAAACATTTCAATTAAGATATTATATTTAAAATCATACCTCGAATGGGCTAATTGAAACTTTCCATTGGGCCACAAATGGCTCGCGGGCCTGTCTTCGTCTAAATTCGGTCCCGACTTGATTATAAGTTAATTAAATTTTTGAAACACCTAAATATTTGTATTTTATATTCAAAATATTCACGATCCTTCAGTTTATGTAATGTTGATATGAATCAAACAAAAGCAAAATTAAAATTATAATAATAAATGTTTGATATCATAATGCTTTTGATTGGTTTATGCTATATGAATATTTATTTTATGATATAGACTGTTTTTATAAGAATACTATATAAATTTGATTTAAAACATGTTTTTTTTGATACACCATTTCAATTTGGGGTATTCAAAAATATATGATTATTTTGTACAACATGAAATTTCTTTAGGAAAAACAATCGGGTTTATATCGATCTGAAAAATAACAGCTAGTGATATGATTATATTTGAATAATGGATGAGTATTCCTTATTTACATAATATATATACACCATTATTATTGAATATTCGATGAATATTAATTTCGTCTTCATGTTTCAATTAAATCGAGCGATTATTTATTCCATGATGAAACGTTTAAATCGGTATTTTACGTGTTCCTTGGCGCATAATTCGTTCGAGAACATGCTGTTTTTAAATTTTTAACGAAAATGTTTCATGAAAACTGAAATGAAATTATATTTGTCTTTCATTCATGAAAGGATACCAGTTTAAATACGTCTAGCGCATCATGGAAGTTTAGAAATAACATGACTTCCGCGCATTAAATTCAAATTTATTCAACTGCTAATAGTATACGAATTTCATAATTGTGCTTCGTGGAAATATTTTATAGCGTGTTTATGACAAAGTTTAGGTTTCGCGGCTGTAAAATAAATTAAAATATCCAGCGGATGAAATTTCCTTGTTTGCAACTTAATCCTAAACGAGCGTCCTGCTTTTATTTAACTTTTCATATAAAATTGGCTGTTTTTGAACGCGAATGCATACTTTATTTTAATTAACCGTTTCCATGGATTAAATTTAGATTTGCGTACAAAATTTACGAGTATTACGTGCATCTGATATTAGTTGGAACTGAAATAGTGTTGTCGGGTGTGTTGGAGATTCGCCTGTGGGAGTTTCTTTATTTTATTTTTAAATAAAAATGTCACTTGAAACAACTGATAAAGAACAATAAATTAGAATTTTATGTATAGAAATTATTTCGCTGAGTTACATTATTATCGTAATTAATTAATTAAGTCATAAACGTCGGAAAGAACTTTGAAAAGTTCACACGTGTTTTATTTATTGTACTTAATTCCGCAGTTAACTGAGTTAGAAAAGTTTATCAAAGTAAAAGTTTTCCCGTCTACAATCAGACGTGTTGCTTATTTTCTTCTTAAGTTTTAGTTTCTATGCAGTGTTTTCTAGTAAATCTTTGAAAATATTTCTATGAAGTTTCCAACAAAAAAAAAACAAACATTTTTTTTAATAAGATAATCGCTACTTACACGACCAATATGGTGTTTTAAAATCAACACCAATAAATACTTAATTATAATTGTACCAGTTGAATAATAGATCAAAAATATATTTTTACATATAAATCATATAGATATTTCATTGTCACAACTATTTCTATAACGAAATCGTAAATCAAAAAAAAAATCAAAATTTTTTAAAAATTCCATATGATTCGAAAGTCCGAAGTGGGTCAGTGGAGTGCTCCTAAGAAAGACCGCTCCTCAGACATAAAAAGAAAAGTCCGTCGAATATTCCCATCCCGAATGTAGAATGATGACCGAAAGTCGGGACGAACACCATTTTTTCCATCACACATACACACGCAGCCGGAATAAATTTAATGCTTTGGAGTTCTGCCAGTGTGAACGGACCAAGTCCCACACAGATCGGACCGCGATATTTGTTTATCCGACCTTTAATATAGTTCAGTTTTGAAAAAACAAACGGCAAAATATGTCGATTTGCCGAACTTGCTTGGAGTGACTGACGGAAAGCTGATGTCCGACCCGATGGTGTTCGAATCGTTGGTTTTTCACGATTTTTCCGTGTGGAAATGTTCAGACTATTTTGGGTTCGATGATTGATGTGTTGAAGATGCATTAGGGTTTTTTATGAAATTTCTAAAAATTTCGTTCGATAGTTGAAGTTTGATTTGTTTTTTATTAGAAATTATTGGATTCGACTAGCTAAATTTAAAATTTGTCATGATATGTTATTTTCATTTTTATTTTTTTATTTAAAATTTGCAAATTATCACATTAATATAATATGTAGTCTTGCTTTGATAGTTTATTTTCATCATATCAAGTGTTATTACAGACCGACAGGAATTGTTTATTGTTATATAAAGATGATATATAATATGTAAGATTAATCTCTTGTATCGCAGGTCATGTAAAAATACGAAACCGTTATTGGATAAGAATCGAAAGTGTCTATCGTTGCTTGTTTCGTGTAGCGGTTTTCTTTGAGCTTTTATAGCTTCGAGTTTCACTAAGGTTTATCGAAAATTAGTTCCATAGTAGAACACAATGATAGGAGATTAAAGTAGATACCGAGTCCAATTATAAAAGAAAATTATTTGAACATTTCACGGAATCGTGTTGTATCTAAGATTCATTTTTAAATTTTTCGATGAATAAACTGATATAGTAATAAAATATTTTTACAAAATGATCATTTGGGTCAGATTCGGTGAACGACCTGCCAAATATGATCACTCATATGTTCAAGAAAATCAAATTTTTTCCAAGAAACGAAATTTTCGCGAATTTTCTATTTAAATTCAATTCCGTGACGTCTGTCATTCAAATTATTCAAATAAGACATCACAAAAAAAAACACATTCATAAAATTGGATTCTAAACCTTCCAAACACTTCGAATCGACTATAAAAAACGGATTACGTTTCAAAAGTGGATTAATTTAAAGCTCGATAAAATCATCACGTTCCCAAATTAGAGCGATCACAAATCGAACAACCAATTCGAAGGGATTTTACGACGCCGTTTCTCGAAAGCGCAAGACCCGTTGCCAAAATGCGTTTACGTCTCGACAAAAATATACATTATACATATATAATCATATATGTTATCCGAAAGAATATTTTCGATGCAACAGCTGCACAAATTCGGCCGTTTCCAAGCGGAACTAAATTCGAGAGTATTGCCCACTTATGAGTTAAGTGCTACCTGTTGAAAGATAACCGCAATCGTGGGAGAGAAAATAGTGTTAATTTTTATTTAAAAATGTGATATTTAAGTTTAAATGCATAATTTGTTTTCTTTAATTTTCAAAATATTATACTCGACGTGGTATAAATCAAATTTAAAAATCAAAATATAAAATTAATTTATGATCTTGGAGTAAAATAATTTTTCAGTGACATAACTCATTCCGACATTCGGAACTCTTTATCACGATCAAAACTTACCACTGAAAAATATCAAAAATAAACACATCCGCCATTGAAACCTCGCGGATCCGACCTCGACCCTCATCATCGCGAAAACTCTCGACGCGAGCGAATTTTCCGCTCGACCGACCGAGCGAAAATCTCGGTGCGGAAAAGCGGCTCGCGCGTTTACATTATGTCCATTGAAATGGCCGCAAATAGACCGCGGCGGTACGAAATTAGGATGGCCAATCGCCCCACCATCTTGTCTGCTTACGGGCCGTCGAGGAATCCGCACCGCGGCTTCTGTTCTTCGGCGAAATGTTGAGTGGCTTGGGCCTGTGGGTCCGGATGTGCCTGTTGAGGTCGGTCGGTTCGTTTGAACTTGGGTCGAGTGGGTGTCTGTGGAGACTGCGGGGTTTTTCGATGAGGGTTGGTGTGGTCGGGAAGTTCGATGGTGTTTTGGTTGAGGTGGCTTTTGAAGCGATGATGCGTTTTGGATGGGTTGGCTTGAAACACTTTCGTGGCCGATGATCCGTGTACGGGTCTTGAAAAATTTTTGCGTAGACGAAGACGCTTATGTGTCGCGATCGCCCGGCGGATATTATTCGTTAATACTGTAGATTAAAGCGCATTCAAATTCATTTTTTTTTTTGATTTTTTCAAATGTATTTGAAAAAGGCAGTTAACACGTAAAAATGTCCAAAAAAAATTGAAAAACCTTGACTTCCTATAACGTGGAATCTATCATGACGTTATAGGGGAGTTTACTGTACATGTGTTCGGACACATATATATTAGCGGATAATAGCCGCTGGGCGATCGTGACGTATATATATGCGTCATCGGCCATCTTCGCAAAAATTTTTCATGATACGTATACGGGTCATCGGCCATGAAAGTGTTGAAAATTTCAGTTAAGAGGTTAACTTTTTATTGGTAACGAATTATGTTATTGTAGGTAGTTATCGATTTATGATGGTTCGTACTTATCACTGAAAAAAAATGTACATATTTTTTTAAACAATTATTTTTCAAAAATTATTTAATTACGAGCTGTTTTCATGTATTTCGGAAGAAATATGGATTCGTTCGAATTATTTTATGAACCCATTATCTGCCAGATTTTTTCGTTTTTTTCAGAATGTGTTCTTATTTATTGAAAAATAAATCTGGTGAAAAAAAAATTATATTATTATTATATCAATCGTGAAAGGATACGGGTTAAATATGAAAATATTGATTGATTTTATTGTATCGATTCGACTTATGACCAATGTTTATGAACGTATTAATGTATAAATCGAAAACACCTGTATAGTCAAATTTTTAGATTCATATACTCGAATATGCAAGTATTTTCTTTTTTATCCCATATCATTACACTATATTGATTTAATTAAATAAATAATACGATTCGATCTGATTCAGTCCGAACGCACTTCGATGCAATAACAATCTTCACAACTTTCAATAATATCGATCCGTCTCTATTCCTACACTATTCCAACATCTTCGTCGATTTCTCTCAACCAATATTTACTATCGAATCTCCGCAGCAAACACCATCAAGCCCTCGAAGCACTTCCAAAAGAAAAGCCCAAAACCTCCGCCCGCACGACAACCCACGTGGAAATTTCTAAGATCCAATCTCGAAAGCACCGACCCGGCCTCGGGCAGTCACTCGGCCAAGTTCACGCAGCCACTCGAGCTTTTACTATGGCCAGGTCGGTAACACTACACCGTATCGAGGCAAAGCTCTCGCTGGGCTTTCCGTTCTGGTCCCTGGCTATTTTCGGTCGAATCTCGAGTGCGGCCGAGTGGGTACATGTACCGGAAATACTCTCTCCGTTGCCGTTTTCATCATTACCGAAATACTGCGGGATCGGTGCAGGATGTCGCGCTCTGATTGTGTATGGGTTCGATGTTTTTAGAAATGGTCGTAAACGTGGGTTTTGTCATCGGCACATGTTGATTATGCTGATTCATCAATTTGTGGTGTATTTAATTTCAGTTTTTTTTTAATATAAAGCAAATTGATAATAAGGCGTTTTTATAATGATTTTTCAAGAACATAATAAATTATTTATATAATGGCCTTATAAATCATTTAAATTTTTCAGTACTAAGAAGTTTATTGAAAGTGGTATTCCATCTCAAGTTGACCTTCATAAATTTATCGACCTTACTAATAACACAATAAAGGTTATCCAAGAATCGGATCATGATGATGCAATTTTTTAGTTGAGACTCGATTTATTTCCAAAAAAATATTGGACCGATTAAAAGTAATCGGAATTTTGTTTCCATGGCACCGTTTTGGTTATTTTGAACGTTTCGAGATGCATCCGATGCAGAGATCGGTTTACGGCGATGACTTCACAACACACGGCCACGTTACGCAATGGACACCGATGGCTCGTTTTTCATTGTCCAATGCCAAAACTCCTCTGCAAATTTCTGATAAGTTTGGCTGTGATCTGTCTTATTGGACTGCGCTGTTTACGCATAGCGCCAGCGCGTGCATCACTCCAAAGACATGTCGATTTCTAAAATTACAGCTTCATCGAATTTCCTTCAGACGTTTCAAAAATACAATAGGAGACTTCTCTTATAGATTTTATAGTCATTTTATTATTTTTTTGAATACATCATCACGTTTCGGACGAATATTGCACAAAGTTCTAAATATATTTTTTTTTAAATAACTTTCAAACCGTTAAACCAAAACTTCAATTAACTATAATATTTTTTTAATACCTAAAACTTCATTGAAACATGTTTCGTTACAAATATTGTTGGATTTTCGTAAAAAAATTCACTTTTTCGATCGGGAAGTGTGCAGTATTAAAATGTTCGATCCTATGTGGGTCTGTCGAACGAAATGTTTCTATTTTCGTCTATCATTAGCTACGAAAATATTTGGTTCTTCTGGTGTTTTTCTTCGGATAACCTGCCGACCCGTTAAAACGGGTATCCCATTAAAATACTAAGCTTCAATAATATCTTATCGGACAATAAGTTGTTTGTGATTCATTGCGGCTTTCAGTGTCTATTGAGCGTGTATTTAAGTATAATAAGTGCCATAGGCCGACTTTTGATTTCTTCAAATTTATTATCATATTCCAAATCAACAGTTGTTCCGGTTGCGTCAAAAACAAAAGGCTAGGAAAATTTACGGTCGTTTTATTTCGGTCTTTGCCGAGATTTATTGTTTTCGACTTTAGATGTGTGCTTATTTTCACAAGCTACACAAATCAATTAACACCATTAAAAAAGACATTCAACATAACTTTATTGTTGGTTTACTGCAACTGAAAATTATTAAAATATATGATTTTTTGACGCATTATTATAAATTTAATTAATATTGTGTCAAAAAATTTGAAAAATTGCAATGACGCAATTCATAAACTAAGCAATAGTTATTTTAGTTTAAAACATAATTAGTTCATTCATATAACTTTCATTCACGTGACTGCCCACGTGAAGTATGGAAACTGTTCTAAAATAATAACTCGAAAGCTACACCTTTTTTAAAAAGATTTCACGTTTTCTTTTAACCCATCATTAGCTTCGAACATCCGATTCGGATATATTTTTTCAGGAACATCAAACGTTTGACAAATGCGGAAAATCTCTGGAACTCAGATTAACAAATAGAAAACGCGAAAAATAATCTCACAGTTTCGTTTTGTCAATTTCACTTTTTCGGAAAATCCCAGCTGTTAAATTAAATAAACAATGTCTCTTTAGTAAAATAGATCCATCAACTTGTGTTGTGGTTTTTATTTGTTGATATTTCTAGACCCACGTGTATTTTCATAATATATTTAGATATCCGCAGTGCGGAAAACTTCTGGATAGTTTATTTTGAACCACGAGTTTCCCGACAGATTTGAATTTATGCTTCCATTTAATATTAAACATTAAAAATCCTTTTGTTTCATGAAATTCAATTTTTTTCTATTTTAATTAAATTAGTTTTTTTACTGCATATAAAGATGTCGTTAAAACATTATTCTAATATATAGCCTTAATTTTTTTCATAATTAAATTTTAATATATTTTTATATTATAAATTGCACTTGTATAATGACATGATTTATGATACGATATTAATCATTTTTTTTCAAATTCAATTATCATACTCACAACTTTGCCAAGGAAAAAAACATCGGATTTTTAAAGTTATTTTTAGGGAATTATAAAGTACGTCAAATTATAAAGAAAATAAAACCAACGTCCGATATTAATGCTCATTTTCAAAATCGTCACACCGATTCAACGGCGATATAGACAACTTAATATAATGCGAATCCGAAAGCCGCGGGAAAAACGCCAAAGATTATTTTTTAACCGCCAGCGATATAAGTGTTTATGACGGAAATTATGCACAACGTCAAACTGTATATTCGCATTCCCAAAAAAATATACATCGTACCGAAAAATTCGCATTTCACACGAGACAATAAAACCCAAAGAATTCGCCTCTATTTCAGCGCGCGCGCGCCATCAATTTTTTTAGCACATTTTCAGCGCCGTCTCGGCTGCACTTTCGCATTATATTAAACACATAAATGCAGTCGTTAAAGTCGTATCTTTTCCAACGAGTTTTCAGTGTTACGATTTCAAAGCGGACAATAAATCTTGAGTGCATCTTGCCAGGCGACGTGAAATTAAACACTCGCGTGTCGTATGGCTCGATGCACCGGCAATATTTGAGAAGCTCGGTAATATTTATGTGGGTGTTGTCATGAAAGTCGCTTATGTTATTGTGATAAATTTTGGGTTTATTAGTATTCGGTTTGTATAGGATGCGAGTAAATGTTTGGATGATTGCATCGTTTGTTTAATTCATTACTATTTTTTTTAAATATAAATTTGACAGAAATTCGATTTATAATTTTTATATTATCATTTTACAATTTTATAAATTTTATTTAAAAAAAAAACTGAATTTTAAAAATTTAATTATTAAAAATTAATATGTATTTCGATCGATTCAAATATCTGCACACTTCATACATCTCCACAAAATTCTTCTCAATTTAAGCACACTTGAACCCAATTTCCCAAACACCAAACCCATCAACCCCGAAATATTTCCACCATCATTCAGCCGATTCAAAAACACATCTCCCCATCAAAACACTCGTATTCAAACAAAACAACGATCCTCAAAAAAAAAAAAATCCGCATTACACAACCGATTCTTAATTTCGGTGATCTGCAAACGCTCACCGATCGGGATCCGGGGGCGTCATAATGGCATTCCTGACGAGGTGGTCTTCGGGCACCATCGTCGTCATTACCATGCACATACACTCTTTTGAAACTATAAAAATAAAGATTCGCCATTCGGTTCGTGGCGCTGTTTGGGTCACGGCTATTTCCGTTGCGACTTCATAGCGGCCCGTATTTACTCCGGCGAGATGCACATATTGAATGTTGACACACCGTCTGTGTTTGATTGGCGAGGAATGCGAGTTTTGTGGTTTTTTCTAGCGAGAAATTGCATGATGTGCTTGTCATGATTGAGGTGATGCGTCGTTTGGGAAAAATTCGTGTATGTTCGGTGTTTTTTCGGAAATGAGCGGCGTTGTTTCTGGGTGATTCGGTGTAAACTGTTTTAACAGGTATCAGTTTGAATTTTTCGAATTAAACTTCTATAAAGACGTTTGTTTAAGTCTGATTTGATATTTTACGTTTATTATTGTTCACAATAAAAATTATATTCGTATGGAAGTTTTGGTGTTTTAAAAATTTATTTTTTTTAAGGATATGTTATTATTATAATTGATTTCATTTGAATATGAAATATTCAATCAAATTATTATCGCTTAATATTCCTAAATATAAGGCAATGACACCAGTGGTTGACCACGCACATGTGATTGATTACTTCTCAGAAAAACGGAAAAATTAAGGCATTTTTTTACAGACGATAATCTTTCAGAAAGGATGCGACAGATGAGATGTAATAAACACCTAATCTATCGCGCCATTTTCGAAAGATTATCGTGTTTAAAAACCTTAATTTTTACGTTTTTCCAAAAAGTGGTCAATTATTGGTACATGATCAACCACTAGTGTATTTATTACCTTAATACTGAATTTGATCGATTTCGTACGAAATCAAATTGAAAAAAAAGTTTTAGTCGTAATACGCGAGTGTCGCTTGATTTTTTTGTCTATCTATAATGTTTTTTTGATGATCTTCAAAATTTTCCATTTCAGTATTCGGTCTCCGAGTCGTAAGCGCGAAATCGTAATTTTTTGTCGTAGGCGTAGTCGACACGAATCCCTGAAAAAATTGGATAAGATCGCATCGTAAATTATACAAAAAAACAACCGTTTAGTTTGAAAAAGTATTTTTGACGATTTTCATGCATACTTGCTCCATTCAAACGCGCTCTAGAAAAATCTGAAGTGTCTGACGGTGTTCGCAGAAAATTCACGCTGTAAGAATGTGTACTAAATATCTATCGTTATTTTCGGCGAAAATCTTTAGTATCGTTCGATTGTATCTAGAACGGATATGTGCTATTTGTGCTCGAGCACATTTCGGAAATACACAATTTATTCAACGATAAATGTTCAATAAATACCCAATAAAATACGGCTACAAAGCGGGATTCGCTACGCTAATAATATCTAGAATTATTGTATAGTAATGTACGTAATATTTCCACATCATAATTATTTCAAACAATATAAATCAACGAAGCACAATCGATGCAATAATTCTTCTTCTTACGTGGGCCGTTAAGTCACCTTGTATCAATTTGCAAAAGAAAAACATTTTTTTTAATTGATTCAACGTTGGCGCCATGCACCCGTGGTATCGCAATTGTATTATGCGCACATGCATTTTTATTAATTGTTTCGTCTCATTAATTTTGACCGTGAGACGTATGCCAAATCGTCGACAAGACACACGTCCGATTCAAGTCCGCCATATAATCTTTTTGATTTCGAAATCACTATGCAAATGTTGCAAAGTGCATTTGGCACTTGACACTTCATTCAGAAGAAGTACCCGATGTATGTGGCTGAATGATTTATAATCGAGCTTTCGTTTTCGAGCTTAAACAACTTTAACGTGACTTTAATTCGTTTGTACGTTTATTAAGTGATGTGAGATTTTGCACTTTGGATGCAAAATGTTGATATATTTTGCTCATCACCGTCATTAAATGCAACATGTGCAATCAATGTTCACTGCAGAAAGATATATTTTATAAATTTTGGTGCATTTCCTTATTATACGTGATAAAAGGCTACTTTCTTTTGAGGAGTTTACAATTTACTGATAATGATGATTGATGCATTTAACAAGATCAACTATCAACGTTATAATTTGCATTAAGATATCATTCATTCATTTAAAATTTAGGTATTATCTACTACATAAAACTATCGAATTTTAGGATTCAATTAAAAATACTGCGAAGCTTTGCGGCATGACATTTGTGCTAAATGCGGATAAAATCGCAACCCGAAAATTACGAGAGTACCTAAAATTAACCGCGAAATCCACTATAACGTTTCTTTAACACGCCACTTCTCTAGATCGATACTACCAAAGGATAATGCTGCTCTATAGTGATATAATGTAGGTTTATATTGTGGAATTTAATTAACCATGAACACTCGTTGTAAACTGCATATACGTTTTCAGAATCAATAGTCTCTGAATGACACTGTCCTTAATTCGAAATCCACTTTAACTTCATGAATTGCATTTATTCAATGGTCGAAATAATTACTGCGATTCAATGTATGCACTTGAATAAAATAGATTTGATTGCGCGTGTTTTTATGTATAAATCAAATTGCTGTGCACTCGATCATGATTTGTGTTCATTTTATTCACATACAGCAAGCTTGATTTTTCCTTGCATGTTTTTGTGTGTGGGCCGCACAAACATATTACGTTTTTTTAACAAATTTATATGACTCGTATGCATCCATTATGAAATCTAGTCTTTTTATATGTCTATCCTAAATAGGAAATTCGATGAGCGTGATTATTGTACGTTTTTGTAGCCAGATCATTATTTTTATTGAAACAAGGACAACATGAAAAATTTCGGCTAAGCAAACGATATCCCGTAGCTTCAGACGCTATTTATTATGTTTATCAAGATCTTTCATTAAGAAAATACTATTTTTATGTTGTATAGCAATAAAACTAAACGACACGTAACAAACAAATAAACTGCGAAAATACGAGAATTGTGAAACTGCTTATTAACTATTTAACTTATAACCCTTTCGCGATATTTTATAGCATATGACATATGAATTTGTAGCCTCAGTTGTGACTTCTTCAGATGTTTTATTATGTAATTAATAAGCGGAAAATCTGTGACAGTTAAGGGCGTTGTGCTGTCAAAATATCTATTATATAATAGAAACAAACTCCTTTTCGTGACTGAACGTTCGAAACATCACGACAGATCATATATCGAGGAAATTAACCGTGACCACGTTTATATTATATGCAAATTAATCGCTACGCGGTTTGGTTTAATATTTTTTCTAAAAAGAATCTTTGGGACGTCTCTAGACTTCTCAAGCTTAAAATAATTCTAGAACGTCCATGCATAATTTTTCCAATTTAATTGTAGGGGGGCAACCTCTCGAGACCAAGTTCAATACACTCATTGGCAGTCTTCCAGTCAAATCGAATTTAAATAAGCAAACAATTGTCGATTCTATAGAGTTGAGGATGCAGTAATGTTACTATTCTATGTATACAGCAACATCATGCTATTCTTATGCATTGTTTCTGGAAAATTCGCAGAACTCGAAAGTGAACCGTTAAGTTCCTGAAATCTCTTCAACTCCATCGCAATCTAAAATCTGTTGCACAGATCTTATTATCGGCACAAAAGATCTTTTCATTCGCTTCGACCTATATATTCGGGCTCGTAGCGCCGCGGAAATCATTGTTTTGGCACACATTTGTGCAATCTAAAATAGTGCGAAATATTTTGCAAATGCTTCCACTTTTATCGCAGACGGGAGGAGACTATTTTTTTTCTTAGCGTAAGACGAAAATACTTTTGTTCTAGATAGCATCTCGCGACGAAACGCCACTTTTACCTGTTCGCGAAAAAATATGATGCGTGACGATGGACACGTGTAAAGTGCGCGCCTTGCGATTTGTCAAAACGGTCAAATGTCATGTTTTCTTTGGTAGTTGTAAAGTTGTGTTTCTTATTTGTATACCGAATAAATCATCGGTAGTAAAAAATTTACATCAAAATAGAATCACACGTGATATTTTCGAAATAGGTTAGGACTTGGGAAATTAAAGGTCGGTCGATGTTATCAAAACAATACGGTGATAGAAACCAGATTGATTTTTTTTAAACAAGCATCGCTTTTATACACTTTTAGCGTATCCACCGAGACTAATTATAAATTTTAGTTTAAATTTGGCAACATTGACTTTTCGACTGTACAATCAAAAGTTATGAACATTGATAAAGCATAGCACTATTTTTTTGTTTACAATAATTATGGAGCTAGTTCTAAAAATTTATCAAAATCATATTATATAATGTTTCTAAAATATATATTTACATCAAAAGAATATGTTTTTTAATTTCGTTTATAACACTGGCAGAAAAGTTTCATTTTAGAAAACAAGTCTGAAATTTAAATTTTATGTGATATTTTTAGCTTATAAAATTTGAAAGTGTTGTTCATATTTCGATTGGCGGGATTATTGTAAATTTATATGATGTAACATCCACCAAATATTACGCTCAAAATGTTTTTTTTTTTAAAACGAAATTATATATTTTTTTTACTAAAAACAATAAATATATTTTTTATGGAAACTCGTGACGCGAAATATGTTCGGAACGTTTCGTAACTGAGCAACACATGTGCATCCAGATGAAATGTCATTTTGGTACTGAAATAATTTTCATGGCATCATTTCAGCATCACCCGAAATATAGATAAGAGTCTACAAATAGCTTGGCGAATGCTGTAAAAGCTGCAATATTATAATAATTCTCGTTTCGCAACTTCGTTAACATTTCGCGTCACACAAAAATCACACGACTATGACCAGTTCTATTTTTAAGCATGAACGTCGCTTTGATTCTGAATAAATTACCATTCGAAAAGGTGCTACGTTTCTTATGAATGCAATAAAGAGACATGAGAAGACCTTGCGATTTCGATACCGTATTTATACTTGTATCTAGATTAATTAATCCTTGTACTAACACTGATTGATTGTCGACCGAGTTTTAACTCTTTTTTTAACCACCTTTTGACATTATCGCTTAATTATCCGAGAATTCAAACAAGCGCGAAAATAAAACCGAGCCGCGCTTCCAAGAGAATTGCATACGTTTTATTTTTTCGTTTAAAAAGCTCGCCCAACAAAGAAAGATTTTCCGCATCGCTTCCGGCGTGCAATTAAAGCTTTAACAAAGCCTTCGAAGAACCGAACCTCCCGAAGAACAATAAATACCCGAGTCGGACAACAGTGTTGCGTGTCTGCTAACTTTCGCCGACAATGGCCCGAGGGCCAAAGACCTTTAACCGTACGACGGGCTATCGATCGGGAAACGCCCCTATATTTAAATCGGTTTATGCTTATTGTGTGTGCTTAATTTGGACGGGTCGTCTTCGAGATATGAGCGCAGAATTTCGTGTGTGGAAATCGAGGGTTTTGCGCCTTGGTGATGGTTGGAAAATGTGTTCGAGGTGGAGCCGTTTTACACTTTTCGATTGTGTTGAAATGTGTCGGAAATATCTCTTTGAAACTAGTTGTTTTTGCAGGTTTTTTTTTTGCGATACACCTGTGAAGTTTTTTTCGAAAAGAAAATATTTAGTTTGCGATTTTTTAAAGGTCATTCGAAGAAATTTTCTTTATAAATAAAAGTGCATAATGTGAAAGGTGACTGAGTATGTATGAAAGTATTTTTAATTTTTTAACAAATTTTCATATTTCACTATCAAAAAATATAGAATTTACCAATAAAATTCGTCGAAGTCGATTGTTCGATTGTTGTTGATGATACATATTCAAATTTTTCCTCATGTAAAAGCTCAAGCTTGAGTCATTTACTGGGATGTCCGGTACGGATGTACGGTAAATAACTCAAATAACAGTTCGGTAATTTACCGGTAAATCATTTTTTTCTTGTATTTCGAATATTTTTGAAATGCCATTTTTTTTTTTTGGAAAAGTCGATTTCTGTAAGTACGGTTTTTTTTCGGAAAAATATTTTGGATTTTATATTTTTTTTTAATTTTTCGTATTTTTTCCGATTTTTATTTAAAATTTAATTTACTGGTAATTAATAAAAAAAACTACCGAGTTTTTGTAAATAAAAATCACGGTAAATTTGACATCCCTAGATAGTTCATTCGACATACAAAAAAAAAAAAACACCAAACACATATTATAATCGAAACTCTCAACTCAAACATCGAAAGCATTCTGTAAACACACAAAAATAAAATCTTAATCGATCCGACGACCCGCTAATTTACCGATCCGCCGAAAATCCATTTGACAAACGTCACCGGAACGACCACATTTGTCATCGTTCAAATTATACGCACCCACCGATCCCGCAAAACCCGCAAAAACTGAAAATAAATCCGAAATCTGACGTTTTCGCATAAATCACACGGTTCGATAACGAACGCTAACGTCCGTCCGGCGATGGCCGGTGATTAACTGTCCGACGGCAAAGTGTTAAAATTAACCCGTTATTATACGTATGGGTTTGGCCGTCGGGTCTTTATAGCTCGGTCTTTTGGCGTGGGTTTTCAGCCGATCGAAAGTCGGTCAATTTTCAGCGTGACCGCTTCCGTATTGTGTTGTGAGGCGGATTTTCGATTATTCGCGTGTCGTTTAGGATAATTGAAAATTTTATGATTTATGCTTGTATTCTGGTTTTTTTTTTGAAATTTTCGAATCGTGAATGTACTTGTTCTTCTAGGGGCATTATGGATACGGTGTTACGTTTAAAATATTTATAAAGTATCAAAATTGTATAAAGAATTCGTATCTTACTTTATATGTCGTTCTATACTTTTTATTTTTATTTTATATTCCATTCCATTTGTATCAAAATTTTATAAAATACATATATTTGAAAATGTAAGGATGAATGAATTATTAACTGAAAATAGATCAAAGCATTACACGCAAATTTCTCGTATACAAAATATTGCTTCTTCATGTAAGTTGTATTTTCAAATGAACATATAAATATTTTTATATCAAACTCAATGAATGTATCAATAAAGGTTTTAAGTTCGTCTCGTTGATTAGAGGAAAAAGGTTGTTTGAAAGTCGAACAGTTTATTTTTATAGCTCCCTTATTTTTTATGTTTTTGTTGAAAGAATTTTGCTTCATGTTTTTCAATTTTCTCAAGGAGCATGCATGTGACGTTTGCTCGATGATCCGCGTTAGTGTTACGATAAAGTAAATTAAATTACATATTTCATGTCTTAATTGTATCATAAATTTCAGGATTGTTATCTATAATTGTGGTAGTGTAGTTTATTTCCACGAAATTGCCGCAATATCTAAAATTTATATTTTTATCGATACGCATATTTATCTTGATGTAACCTTGTATTTTTAAGTGCACTATTTTTTTTAAATTATATTAATTTTTCACATGTCACCTTTTTCGAAAGTCAATACATTATTTAAATATTAAAAAAAACACTTATTTATTTAAATTCAAACGACAAAAAACTTTGCGTATATAAAAAAAATACTTCCCATATTCCATAAACGCATATTTTTACATAAAAAAACGTTTCGAGTTAAATGAAAGTTGATTAAGCACGTTTCTACGATTAAATCGCAGCTTAGATGATTAATTCGGTCCAATTTAATTTTTACAAAAGACAATAGACCAGTGTCGTTTGTTGCTCCCACGCCATGGGTCCTTTAGATGTAAAGCTATTTTAAGGTTTCCACCGTTTAAAACGTCACGTATTTATGTTTTGAGCTATTTCAGTTAGTAGTGGGAACGAAGTCGAACAGTTTGAGCTTTCGATCATCTGAAAAAATAATCCCTAGCTGAATATATTTTCAGAAGATGTCGTAGGCAGTGTGAGTGCGTCGGTCGACGACCGCTTCAGCGCAATGCGATTTTCTATTAATTTCCACAAAATATTTTCTTTGTTTATAAGTAGAACAAGTATTTAATGTGTCTGCCGGTTTATTTTAAAAACGCAGTTATTAAAAGCACTAGATTTTTCACGAGTTAGAAAAACATCCATCAAATCGGAGCGTAGGAGAGATTGTTTTTCGACGGATATTTTTTCTAAAATTTCAATTTCATCCGATCGATTATAAAATTTCAATATTTATTTTTATCAAGTCATTAAAATCCGAGGTGAAATTGCGAAAACGTCCACCGATAAAGATTGATCGCCGACAGTTAAAATCACCAATAATTACCACTCTCTGTTCGGCGAAACGTTTATTTTCCCCGTCGCAAAATCGATCCAATATTTTCCGATAAATCAAAATGTCGAAATGTACGATTGATTCCCGAAAAAATGCCGAAAACCGAATAAATTTTTCGTAGTTTGTCCGTTTTTCGCTAGATGTCGTCCAAATGTCGCCTGGCGCCGGCACCTTGACATAGATCTGCGCGACGATGACGTCATCGCTGATTCAATGGGTCATGCGACTGGGTAAAGTGCGGCCAAAAAATATCGTCATTTGTGTCGAACGAATGCATCAAATTGTTGTCGGTGTTCATCATTTTTAAAAATAGCGTGGAGATGGGCTAATTGCGGTTTCCTATACGGGAAAAAGTTGCCAAACATTTGTTATGTTTTTTTAATTTTTTTTTTATAAAATAATGTTAAATTTATTATTGTTATTGAACATGTGCTGTAGTCGAGAGATAAATGTGTCATTGACTTGAGGTTATTTATCAATGGATAATTTTGATGTTTATTTTCTTACTACCTACCCTTTTCTTATCACATAAATAAAAAGTATTCAAGCCATTGATGATATTCGAAAAGACTCGTTTTGCAATAGAAGAGAAGATTTTCATGCTGACTATTTTTATTTAAATAGAAATGTATTTTTTTCTGAACAAACCAATATAATTGCTACAAGAAATTCTTTTGATCATCATCCATTACAATTGATTTTAAAACTGACCAAAAAATAACGTAAGCATACGTAGGTTCTGCATTTAAAACCAATTACAATCGAACTTGAAGATTCGTTAAAATTCCACTTTATTTTCGGAATGTATATAATTTTTTGAGTCATCTAGTTTAGACTGCTAGTTCGTCTGGTTTGGATCCGCTTTGTTTTGTTTGGTCTCCAATATGGAAGCGGCCGGCAATTGACGGTTAATTTCTTCTATAGAGTTCGAATTCAACGAACTCTAATTCTATTGGCCTTGGGCTTCAAAATTCACTATCGACGCAATTCTGAAGTGAAAATAATACATTTTTTACACCTGAAATTTTTGCAGATACGAATAGGATTTAGATAACGATCGTGAAGTTTCTGAAAAACACAAATTTCCCGGTAAAATTTTATTTTTATTTTATCTCGCAATATCTGATTTTTGTATGCACACGCAAATCCCGATTGTTTAGATAAGGCATTGTATAAAAATACGAAACAATTGATTTTGCATTTTATTCACATTGCCGATGTGAGGTTAACGGTGTACTTGTTCATTGCTATTTTCATGTATGCCGTTTTCATGTTTTTTTTCATGTGGATACAAATAAAAGAAATGATGTCATTTGACCTTGCATGAAGGATTGTTATCGCCAACACTTTACAACGCAACGTAACGTTCTTTCTCAAAAAGGTAAACAAGAATAATAACAACGAAAATAGTGTACAATGTCTTCAGAAAAGCGGTCAATTATCGATTTTTTTCATATCATAATAATTATATATTCGAAATATCCGAACTTAAGACTTCAACCTTCGATGTTCAAAATTTTGATTATTTCAATTACCCATACGATTGATTGATTAATGATTGACGGTAATTATTATATAAAGAATTGACTTTGGACAAATGCCGATTGCATCCCATTTATAAATAGACCGATTCCAAGAATCGTTTCGCAACTTGTCAATTTGTATACACATTGAAATGCATTTTATATATGAAAATGACGTGATGTTTTTAGAATTTGCCATTTGCGCCATATAAGTTCGAAGCCGTTTATGAATGATCTCTACCGAGTATTTTCGAAAACAGATAATTTCCTGTTTTGTAAAGGTATCCGTACTTTCGAAATTTCTTGAATATGCGTCTGCTGTTTTCATATACGATTGTATTTTAATTTATTTGAAAATATAAATAGACTTATTCTGTTTCACATATTTCGCAAAAGTAATGGCTGCATAATTGTATAGGCATAACAAAACCGTTTACAGCTTTAATTCCAAACACAGCTATAAAATATGTTTATGGAAGACGTTTTACGATTTCCATTCTTGACCACCTTTTGTGCCGTGAGCCTTCAACAAAATTAAACCGAACTCTCTTATGTGACCCTAAACGACTTTGGTTGACCTGCACTAAGGTGTGTCTTGAGCAAATTTTCCATTGAAACCTTC
>JAOXNN020000089.1:3241453-3254657 GCA_028571205.2 Hydropsyche betteni | reverse complement strand
TCTCTTATGTGACCCTAAACGACTTTGGTTGACCTGCACTAAGGTGTGTCTTGAGCAAATTTTCCATTGAAACCTTCATTATTTTTTTCCAAAATCGCCAGAGTTCCCTCTAGAAAGTTTCGATCGTTACTGAGTCCATTCAATGCGGAAAGTTTCAGAATTGTTTACTTTCTTCAAATGTCATCGTCAAGCACCACTTTCGACTTATACAATTAGCCCGGATTGCGACTCGCAAACATACAATTCGAAATTCGAAAACGAAAACCAGCCACGAGTCCATGACCTTTGATATTGGACGTTTTGTAGAACTTCCCTCGTGTTGCGTGCCTATTTTCGGTGTTCGTAATCCTATTAGGGGTTTCAACTTTCCGCCCACAAAGTAGGTTAATATCTTTGAACGTATCCTAAATTATGCACGGGCTCGTTTTCACGTTGTAATCTTTAGTTTTCGGATTTAGACTTCAGCTAAAGTTCAGTTCGATCAAGGCTGTTTATTTGATATATAAAATAGATCGATCGGATTATAATTAATATATTTTCGATAATAAAGAGTCCATTGATTGCATTGACGTTTCGTGGGTTGATGTTTTTAATGCGGACGTTCTATTGAATTATTGGATTGAAATGATCGAAGATTGTAACGTAGCTGTGTTTTTTGGTCTTACGAAAATTAGAATTGAATTGAATTTTTGGCAATGAATTCTATATAATAATATGGATTATTTCGTGATTGTTCGGTACGTTGATGGAAGTTTATCACGTGTGGGAAGAACAATATTCGAGACACCTTGGTTTAACCAGATTGAACTTTTCTTCGGTGGCAAGGTGACCGCTATGGTAATAAATATTTTATATTCTACCATTCCTTTCGTTTAACATGCATTCTGTTTGCTTTTTAGATTTGACGTGAGATGCAATACATGCATTTTTGTTTTATTAGCGAGCGTGACCTCTCAAATCAAATTATTACGGCCGAAAAATGAATAACGATTAAAATTACAACTTCATTGACGTTCGCAATAATGATAATGATAAAAAGCTCGTGTATAAAACCGTTATTGTTAGTGTTTTTTTGGAAAAAAATTTGATAGAGAAAAATCGATATATTCGTTCTTTGCCAAGGTTGTGAAAATACGTTCATTGGAAAGCAAAAGCTAAAATATGCGCATATTTAGAACATATTTTTTTCGGAATCTTATCTAACTAATTGGAAAAGTATGCGAACCGTGCCCAAATCTGAGATACATGTAAACACATGCTTATTTAAGAATTTGATATTTTATTTAGCAGGTTTTTTATATAACTTTTTCCAAATTTTTTTTATAATCTATTCATGCAAAATTGTCATCGATTTGTTTTAATAACGAGTTAGCAATGAATACATACATTAAGAATGATAATGAGTACCGGTAATAGTCGACGAATGTGGAGATGATCTCATTACTTTTTTATAATGTTTTTTATTTGTTTTTTATATTAACATGCCGTTTCCTATCTAAACTCTTATCTCCTTTAATATATCATGTTAACATTTTGAATTCTTCTGGTATTATTTATTTTTGCACAAAAATTAATGCGAAATTTATGAAATTAAATCATATTACGGAAACTCTAACTATATCCCTACTTTCTAACGGTAATGTATGATATTTCCGATACATTGAACATAACCAGTTTACATTGTCTTGTATTAAGTTCATATCAAATTTCAACCATTATCTCAGTTTCTAAACCAAAACACATTTGCGATTAATTTTTATTCACAATATTTGCAGCGTTTGTTTCACCCTTCAATTTCACCAACTTTTATAATTGCATCATTTGGGGACCCTTCTCCTCATTATTTAACCGTATTCGTTGACTGTAAAGTATGCAGATAAACATCTTTTCATGGTTTGTGCATATGCAAGCGCAGTTTTTCGAGGGGAACGAGTTTTAAAAAAGCCGAGGACGAGTTACCGGACAAAAGGCTTCCAAGACGCAAAGAGATTGTCACGCATCCATTGATATGCAGGTCATCCTTAAACAAGTAAATGAAAGCCATCCCTTATTCGAGTTAAGATAATGTTTTAAGAATATATTTTGAAACGATGGTAGTAGTAATTGATTCATTTTTTTTAATATAAATTAAATATCTTCTCTCGCTTATATTACGCTTCATTTGGTATTGTGCTGTGAAATTTATGGGCTATTAATCGAGTAAATGTCTGAAGATTGATGTATAATCTATCGTCTTTCAAGCCGTAGATAGGCGATAAATTAGACGCATAATTGTGTTACGATAACAATTAACCTTTAGCTGTCTTTCTCCTATTCATTACGAAATATAATGAAATTAAATTTTATATAAAATCATATTTTTTATATTGATGGAATTAACCAATGTTGATGGTTGAATGAATGATTAGTGAATGATTTCCTAACATATAGGAAAATAATACGATTTCATCATAATAATAAATTTATAACAATAATCATTTTAAGTTATTTTTTCTTATAACCTAGCATTCAGTAAAATAACTGCTACACTGAAACGATATCTTCCTAGATAACTTCAGGTCATAAAATATATCTAACAACCGCGCTTTATATCGCTCAACTATATCGACTAATTAAAAACAATACATTCAAACATCCAAACCACTGACCGACCGATCTCACAAACTTACCAAACTGTCAAAATCCAACCGACACCCTCCACTTTCCACACATTGACCCTCGACCTTGCCTCCAGCACTTTCCTGACCCGCCCCGTCTGGGCGCAGGCGCCCTGCTCCAGCATCACCATCAGCTGTCATCTGTCACTTTGACAGTTGAAGAGTGCGCAGACACAACAGTGCCACGTGGCCTGACCACGCCGCCATATCGATTCCTCGGAAGTAGGCTGGTGCGCATGTCCATCTCGCACAACCTCCGTATCGCGGTTCATGAACGAGGATGAGGAATTTGCTCGGTGGTGTGGTTGGGTTTTCGCCGATAGTGGACTTTTTTTTGTGTATTATGTGTCGTTTTTTAGGTTCGTGCCGAGCGTGAAATGTGCTGTGCGCTCATGTGTTATACAAAAAAGCTTTATTTTATTTATTGAAATTTTTTTATGGTTGTGGAAGATAATTTTTTGTTTAATATACGTGAAATTGTTATAAATATATATTTTTTAATATAATTATCAATATTAAAATAATATTTTATTTATATGAAAGAAATTTGTATATATAATATCATATAATATATCAATTCTATAAGTTTCATATATTTAGAAAATAATCGAAGTGATAATGAAATGATTGACAGTTCAAAGCTGTCGTCTCCCGGAAAATAAATGATGTTCAATCGTCACCTCTTTCTCCTATTGAAGATTATCGTATTTGAAAAATAATAAATAACATTTAACGGGGTCATAGTCGATGATGTCAAATCTTGCAATGACTTCAAAGTCACCGCTCGTTTCATAAATATGCAAGCCGACGTCGGCGATAATGAAATGCGATTATAATTTGTATATATTTTAATAGCGTTGATGGATTTTTAATAGTTGAGTGTTATTAGAAATTCGACGTAGTTGAATGCACCGCGTTGATGTCGCACATAGGAAATTGATTTAGAATGATACGCATTAATTTGACCTACATTCGAAATGGCGACCCTTTCTGCTTTCGAAAATGTGTAACGTAGTAACCGAAGTTTCGATTTTTTCGAATATGGTCACACAGAAATTAAATAGTTCAAAATATAATATGAAAACATTACATTCATAGTACTCATACTCGTAATAAATATTTACAATTGACGATATCGAAAACTGCACAGGTCATATAATAAGAAGATTATCTAGGCTTTGCAAGATTACACGTATAAATGCATAAATGCACAGTTGAATGCAAACTTGAACCATTGCATCACGTACTTACTATAAATACTCAATCGAGAGGCATCGTAAGCTGATTACGATAAATGTTGTTCACTATAATAAATGGAATAAAAAAAGCGTAATAATGGGACACACCTCACTTACGATAATTGCGATATGTGAACCGACAATACCGGTTCTTTTTTTCGGTCATCATCATTTTTGTTGATGTTGTCTGTGGGGTCATTTCCCTTTCTACGATCGTCTCGGAGAAATTGTCTGTTATTAAAAAAGCGGATCGTTTCAACGTCTATCTTTCACTTTTTCACTTTCTGTGATGCAATATTAATATGTAACGATGAATCGTGCGAGTATTTTTCATCATGTTCTGTTTATTTTCGATAAAAACGTGTATAAACATTTGTAGTAAAACGTCTGATTTTGAACATTGAAATAAAACATTGCATGGACCGTCTTAAGTCCGATTTAAAAAAAGCAAATGAACTAATTCTGATAAAATTTTGATTACTTTTGAATCAAAGTCGAACAATTTCTAGTACATTGATTAAAAAAATCGATAAAAAAACCTTAAAATATCGATATGAATTCGAAAACTACATCATATTCAAACAAACGACTCGTATAATACAATCCCAAAATGAATGCTCAGAACAGCAAGTGTTAAAGATAATTTATTTTTTCGAAAAGCGAATATAATATTTGTTCGCCGAATTACGTAAATTATGGTGATAAGTAGATATTTCGAGAACAGGATTTTCATGTGATCGTCCGATCCGAGTTTTATGATGACATCATTTGAGTACGTGCGATATTGTGAATTCGCGATTCAAGTAGAATGTTGACATTGGATGCTGAATCTGTGAAGAAATTGCGTAAGTAATAATGTGACCGTGAAAAATAATAGACATTTCGAATTGTTTATGGTAATCGTGTGCATATTTATTAAATAATTTTTTAGGTCAATATGAGAAAATTGTTGTATTGAAAAGAGTGAATGCGTTCAAATACTTGATTTTTTCACATTTAACAATTGGTTTGTTCATAGTATTTATATAACGAATTATAGAACCGTTGGGATTAATTCAATTTGTTCGAATTTGAAGGTCGGGATTTGTAAGTGTACAATGTGGTCATAGTTGCGTGTTTCTAAGGGGGAAAACTGACCAATCAATAACAAAGTACTTGGTCATCGGAGCGGACCTGCTGGTCAATATACGGAAAAAAACCTAGACTTTTGGACGGAACGTTCTGTGTAATTTCAAGCCTAGGAATGACTACAATTTTACGTTTAAGAATTAGCATACAAGTCGTTCGATTATGAAGAAAGGTGAGTTCATTCGAAACGTATAGATATAGTGGAGTCGATCAGTATTATTTTTTTATGAGAGTTCGACTTATTATTATATTTCCAAATAATCAAAATAGAAAAATTTATAATTTTTTTAAAGAAATCCAATGTTACTAACATATAAAATTGTCATTTTTTCTCATGAACTTTCTGCAGAGAAAGATTTGACGATTTCAACACAAGTCCAACGAGCGCACATGAAACCTTGATTTTTAAAATTCTGGTCACGATTCTGAAAATGCAACAACTGTCCAACATTCGAACCGAGGATAAGCGAACGTTCCGAAAAGGATAAAATGCATAATCGTGTCTCAAAAACGTATCCCGTTCGAACAATCGAAGCAACCTCAACTTCGAACGCCGATCCATCAAAAAGCACTTACATTATTAAGCATTGTTCAAACCTTTAATAGTGTATCGTTCTAAAACGGATTCTCGACTGGTTTTTTTCGGCGATTTTCCTAGGGAAGAGGTGGTACTTTCAAGGTGCGTGCATTTTGGATATAATTCGCGGTCTATCTCGATCGGCCTTGGTCAAAATTTATAACCCAAGTCCAAGTTGGCCATTGTGTGGTCGAGGCTATTTTATACATCCACATAGTTGTTTTTTTATTCGAAGCCATTTACGATGTAAATATAGTGGTTTTTCGTGTTTCGCTTCGAGTTCGAGCGGAATCTTTCTCGTATGATATATAGATCGATCCCATTTATAATATTTCTCGAATTACTATTCGAAATTGTGATTGTGTTATAAATATTTCCATATATGTCTATACTTAATTGAAAACGCTGTATTCCGTTTATGTAGTGATTCTATCAATAAAACATGAAATGAAGCATTGAAGTCATCACTTTGCACGTGACGTGAATCTTTATGTTTTTTATTTATTAACGCCATTATGATTGTTGACAAATGCATTCATTTACGAAACTATTTTAAGTGCATTAAAAAATATTTAATTACATACAAAAACAGTAGGCACTGTTAAAAAAAATCAACTGATCGCATAAGCGAATAAGCATTTAAAATACTTAACATGGTAGCCGTCGAAAGGTTAAGAACCAGTAAATGTTTCAACTTTCTTCGATACATTTATAACAATGGTCACATATGCGTATGTTCGATGGAATCCATATGCTTCGGTCACGTTCCAATGTTCCATGAGCTGCTATATTATATGAACCGACCAGAGCGTGTGAGTGTTGAAAATTGATTTGGTGCATCGGTCCTGATGTCATCTACCGAAGTGGTGTTTGGACAATCGTCTGATAAATTCTGACGGTTATTTTTCCGTTCGAGATTCTGTCGAATATCCGTCGGACGATGTATTAGATGTTTAATTAGCACGTTTTTGTACGTCTGCGGGAAATATTTCACGCTCGTTGAAAATTGCTATGTAACATTCGTATGAAAAAAATTGCACGGTCAGATTTTTCACATAAGTTATTTCGTTCGCAGATCTTGCTTGGGCTTGTATGGCGTTTTATTGCTTTTATATCACTAGGCCGTATTAGTCGAAGTCGAGTGTTGGAATCTGATAATGAAATGCGATCGTTTCAACGATGGAATTGTTCGTATTAAATGGCGCACTTGAGATGCCTAAAACGAGATAAGAGGATAGATTGATGGTTAATAACAACCCTATTCTGAATATGAAACTGTTTTTGTCACTTAATGATTCAGTCTGATTTACAATTTGATAGCATAATTTTAAAAATTGAACAGTAAAAATATATGCGTGGAACTCTTACGCGTTTGAAATATATGAGTCATATTATGAATTTTATTTTATAATTTTAATATCATGAGTTTTTTATGTTAATAATTCTTGAGAAACAAAACAAAAATGCGTTTCGAAATTTATTGCATTTTTAGTTCTCACTAACATAAAAGTTTTATTTAAAAAAAAAAATATTATTTGTGTAGTTAAAATTGAATTCGATTTCAATAGATCGTTCATATTATTTTATAGAACATTTATTTCATAAATTAAATTTAAAATCGTTACGGAAAACATTATATTACCTTTCATAAGGAAAAATCACTTGAAATGCCGTCACTAGCTTTAATATAAATAATTGAATTCATCGAACTAAAGCTAATTTGCATCTCATCGATAACATTCCGATCGGAAACCTGAAACGCACATCGAAAACATTTCTACTCCCCGGAAAGTGTTACTCTTCGTTTCCAGCATCCTTCATCGAAACCCAAGCAAAAACACCAACCTCAACATTCCACCCGAAAAACGAGCCCAGCCCAACGCCAACCTATACTCCACCCGGACCGAAAACGCCGCTTGTCAAACCGTTCCTCCGGCATGTGTCACCGGTGACCACGCATGTGTTGGTGTTCAGCTGACGGCCTGTAGAGGGGCGCACGCGCAGAGGGGGCCCTCTCGCCTCGGAGCCTCCGCGCTCGCATGCTCTCAGTATCGAGCCGGCACGCGGCGCGCCTCCATGGCGCGCAGACACGACCCCGGGGGGGCGCAGCCCCCGCACGAGCCCCCAGCGCCCCCATCGCCCGCATCCGCCGCCCGCCTGAGGGACCGCGTCACTTTCTTCGAACGCGTGTGGACCGGAGACTCCGGCACGCCCCCCGACGTTCCCGACGCGGCTCTGTCCTCTAATTTTGATGTTTCCGATATTGAAAGGAGGTTGAGGGAAGATCATAAGCGCAAGGCTGCTTCGTCGACCAAGATCGAAGTCAAACTCAAGCCTACTCCTCAGTCCCCTGTGCGTAGGAGCAACGACGAAATCGACGTCACCACAGGAGCCAAGTTGGTCAAATTCGAAAAGATCGTCTATAAAAAATCCGTCGAAGAGATCACATCTGTCAAACCCGTCATCACCACGAGTGTTAGGGTTGAAACTTTGAGCAGAACACCCTCGGATGAGAGGACCATTTATGACGATTCTGCGTATCAGAGCCAAGGCGCGGCGGCGGCTTCTTCTTCGAAAGCGTCTTCGGTCACTGGGAGGTTTCCGTCTGAAGAAACTTTGTCTGGAAGGAGTCATCAACAATCGCAACAGCAGCATGTGTTCCAGAACATGGCCGCCAGGATGGAGTTCGTGCGGAGCAAATCCGAATACGACTCCCATATCGCTGAAATAAGAGGTTCGTTCCGTTATCACATACTGATTGTCGATAAGGAAGTTTTGTATTGTATTATATTTAGTGTTGGGTTTATTTGCCGGTGTGCCGGCCGGTGGAGCGTAAATAAACAAGTGGTGTTGTAAATGGAGACGGATACGTGTTTCATTCATGAGAGTCAATATTACGCGTTGGATGAGAATTTTAGGCGTGCGATGATGTCGGTTACTTTCACTTTCAAACGGTGCAATGAAATTGCTCTGAGTTATATTGTATCGTTTGATATTGTAATGTCAAATGTGCTTGTATCGATGTGTTGAATGTTATATTTTTAAATATTAATCGAAAATAATTAGTATGAAAATGAAATACTGAGTTTAATAAAGTGATTATAGAAAGGTCATAATTTTTATGGAACGAAGTTCATCACGATGATTAAACTATAATTAAATTAATATCAACTCGCATTCGTGACTGAAAAAATATTTTTTTCATCCTCTGTTTACTACGTTTCAATTACTAACGTATCGATTTTCACGTTAATTCGTACAGTTTTCGATTACAACGCAAGTATGTCACCGCCGACAATGCCCACAAATAATTCGTGTTAACACACAAAACAAACATCAACCGAAAACAATCCACATTAACAACACACGAGGTCGAACCCGACGCCATCGATATCGATCATATTTTCCCGCATTTTCCACCGGAAAATACGACGGACACACCCAAAGGCCTCGAAGAGCCATTCGTATATCGAAAAAATAACACGAACCTCGTCCGCGGAACGTGTCCCTCATTAGCATAATTATGCAAACGGCGCCGGTTCGTATTTTTTTCGCATGTAACTATTACATATTGGCGCCCAACTTTTATCCACCGACATGTCGCGATGGTGTTGAATGCCAGTGCCGTGGTTGTGCACCTCATTGTCTGCGTTTTCGCATCGGAATCGTTTCGGTTCTCATCGGCGGGGATGTGATGTCATTGGGTTTTTGTTGTTGGGCCATTGTCGGTTCTTTGATGGTTGTTTTGGTGCTGTTTGTCGCCGGTCTTCCTATGAAGTCTCCGAAGGTTGAGGTCGACCGGATTTGCCAAGGTCGAATCTCGCATAAACATTTGATAATGTTCGTTTTTCGGTGGAAAAAATTAGTTATGTAGGTTGTAATTTTATGACGGGCCTATATTTTATCGGTTTTGGTTTTGCGAGGGGATTGTGAAAGGGAGGGAATATTTTATGGAAAACAAAGAAGTAATTCCATGAGACGTTTTTGAGCCCGAATTCGCTGTTGTTTTTTTTTTTTTAAATAAATTTATGGGCTGTAAAATTATTTTCTGTGCAAAAGTTTTATTTTGTCTGTTATGTGATTTTTCGAAGACAGTTCCGACGAGTAATTTGTTTCAGCCCATAGATGGCTACAAAACAGTATACCCAATTCGTTAAATATTCATATTAACTATTAACGAAATTTTAATTGATATTTCCAGCAATTTGAATTTCATTATATTAAATTTTTTAAGGATGCAACATACATTTGCATAATATACCAACATCTGTTAATTTTCATTCGACCATTGCGAAATTATCTTATACTCACAGCATTCACATTAAATTTCATGCATCCCGACACATTTGAATACCAAAAACGTATTATGTGGAGACAAAATTCGCTTTTCTACATCAAACACCATTTTATAAGCAGCTTACCAAGTCCAAAGTAAATACCACTTTCATACATAATACGTGGAAGCGTTTGAGAGCACGTTCGCGAGATTCTATCGATTTTCGGATCAGCTGATGTCTAGGGGAGGAAACGAGGGATGAGAGTTTTCCCCCAGTCAATTTTATAAATATCCCTCGTACGAATTTGCAATTCATGCAAAAGCGAAAGTGCACATTGTTCCGAATTTGTTCGTCAAGGTACAATTTACATTTTCAATTTTAATGGACTATTTTTTTAAAAATTTCGCTATGATGGAACTTTTTTGTGTTCGGGACGGAGATGGAAACAATTATGAATGAATAGAAGCGGTAATCGCTCTTTTTTGTGTACAACTTGTATTTTGTCCTTGACATGGCAGGTTAACATATTTTTCACTCTTGACCCAAATATTCAAAACACTAAATTACTTGCTATTAAAGCGGCAATATATAATCCTTAACATGTGGCCGAGATACACATCTTTCGTACACGCTAAGTTCTCATAGTTAAAACAACTATTTACATATTCGAAACGTAAATAATCTGTAATTCGTTGATAAGTATACGTGAAATTTGGATACACGTTGACATTGACGCGATAACATTTCAATATTATGTCATCGGTTATTTTTTTAAATAAATATTTTTGATTATTTGAATGTTTCAAAGTGTGACCGGTTCGTTTTAGCGATTCTTTGCTGCGGTTTTGCGGTTTTTTACCTAGATTGCAGTTAATTGTATTTATTAAGCACTGATGATTTTAACGATAATAAAAAAACATTCGTTCCACTAAAATAAGTATTGATTCAGTTGTGAGTGGTATTAGAACCCTAACAAGAATTTGAAATTCATTCGATGAGTCGCAATATAAATGGAAATTCTGAGAAAAACACCTGCATTGCATCATCGGTTTATATTGGCGAAATTGATCATTATCTTACCAACTGCCGGATGAATAATTATAAAAACACGATTGGTAAACAATTTGACGAATGATTAACCAAAATTCATGAATGTTTGTAAAAATATGCACCGGTACATTTAACATGATGACTTTTTATTTAATTATGCGTGTTTAACGAGCCGAATTTTATGGCAAAGAGATTTCATTGTAACGACATTCAAATTATATATTATGTGATCGATTTTGTTTTATATATTGTAAACACATTGTGCATATCCTATTATTAAGTTCTAGGCACTTAAATTAATCATTCTTTCGATTTGAAATCTGATTACTTATAGTTATATTAAGCGAAAAAAATCTGCATACATTTTATAACATAATACTTAATATAAGCCTAAATTTTCTTTTGTCAGTTTAACTTGCGAGCTTAAAATAATTAATTTGTTGTAACAAATTATTAAAAAAATATTTCACTCAAAGGAAAACATGAATATCACGAAACGAGCTATAATTTTTTTTTTTTATTTTGATTTAAACCGTTTCAAAAATAGAAAAAAATCTTTAAAATATTCGGTGTTGATAACCTTCCGAAACAATTTTGTACGTCTGAGAATCAAGGTTGCACCTCGCCTATGTGGGCTGCTGTTAATTATGGTTGTTTCTGAACGTTTTTTAAAACGATTATCGACATTTAAGATCTTCTGACCATTTTACGTATCAATTTATAGTGATGCGTTCGGTTCAATTGGCAAAGACCCGAAGATAGGATTGCCTAATTGACGCATCCTTAGAAAGATTATTTTAATTGGTTTTTTCGAGAACATAATTTATTACCAACTACATATCTCGTATTTGGTTCAAAGTGCGTTGAGTTGTTTGTTATAAAAATATGAAATATCCTTTATTGTCAGAGTTAACGGTCTGAAACTGGCGATTGCATTTGTTTTGTTGGATAGTAATTGTTTGTGTGGTTGTTGTTTCATATTTGAGTTATATTAGGGCTTTCGTGTAATGTCTAATATATATATATATATATATTTGCGAAAATAATATTAGTTAGATTTGCGTGATTGCTGAACGTAAAACCACTTTAGATATCACGCTGAAACGTGAGGACAAAATTTATTCAAATTGCAAATATTTTTTTCTATCAATTCAGTACACACGCATGTCCGCTATGAAAATTTTACAGCGTTGATACTCAATATAATGTTCAATATTTAATATATTTTCTTATTGAATATCAAATAATTTATTTTCAATATATTTATGTTAGATAAAATAATTTTTAAATGATCTTTTTCCCTGTTTTGGCTATTACCATAACTGAATTTTTCTGTTTATAGCCGAAGTGCGATCGAACGTCGTCGTTAAATTTTTACTATTTCTAAAATGTCAAGGTATAAATTGACAGCTGATTTATTAAATGTAATATTCATTATAATTTTCCTAATTTTCCAGAATACCTCTATGTAATTTTCGACAGGCAATTATTAACACGACTTTATTCGGTGACGACTGAAAGTTTTATCCATTCGTTAAAATCTAACAGTTTTCCATTTAATTTATCGATCGAAATCTATACGAAAAACTTTGCACCAAGCTTTAAAATTCTCTGAAGTTTATTTATAGACAAAAGTTAGCCTTTGGAATGCACTGTTCGGGACTCAAACCCGTTTTTGCATAATGCATGTGGCGAACTCACATCGAATGGAAATATGCGTATACCTGTAGAATTCGCATATAGAGAATCCGAATAGAATTGAATTTGTGCAGATTTAAAAATATATTTTGAACTTTTGCATTAAAAAATTGACGAGTTTAGGAAGTAATTTGATACAAAAACTCGAGGCCAATAGATACATATTCGGCAAATAACATAGCGTCATATTAAAATCGAGCTTCAGGCTATAATTTTATTTGTCTACACTCTTATGTTTTAAGTGTTTTCATTTTATTTTGTTTACAATGCATGCTGAGATATAAATTATATGATTTTTTTATATATAGAAATTATCTAATGCAAATGTTGCATCGAAGTCGTTTTTCCTTATACCGATTTGATGGAAGTTAGCCTTTGCAAACTGCGTTCTATGCACGCACGCATTTTTCTTTCAAATTTATGGCGAAGTTAATATTTTAATCCCCATATTGCTTTACAAACTTTGCGTGTAGGAAATATAGGGAATTTATTACAAAAGTATGTTTTTTATGATAATATGGCATCGTTTGAATATTGCTATTCGTTCGTCGCGCTTTCACGCGAACTTTCAGATACAAG
>JAOXNN020000089.1:3207726-3241353 GCA_028571205.2 Hydropsyche betteni | reverse complement strand
GTTTTTTATGATAATATGGCATCGTTTGAATATTGCTATTCGTTCGTCGCGCTTTCACGCGAACTTTCAGATACAAGCAACAAAATTTGATGGCTTTTCCTTTACGCAATCCCTCTGTATTCATTATACGCCAGCGATGAATATAGGAAATTATTATTTATTGGTTACATTTGCTAATATTTCGCATTTACAGAACGATTCGGATTTTTTTCAAATTTACTCGAAACGCAATAAATTTCGCTATGACGCACGTGAAATACTAATAAATATCTATTGTATTGGGCTATTTGCTGAAAGCTTCTAATATGAGCGTTAAAGAAAACACCCAAAAAAATAGGATTCGTCGCTTAATACATTTTATATCTTTTCGATGAAAATTATTTATGAAAGAAAAGTGTCATGTGTCACGCGAAAAAGAAAACTTTTTTAATTTCACATCAGTTTATCGGGATTAAATCGCGAATCCTTGTCATTTTGATGTATTAATCTAATTTTTCGTAATTTTTTTAGTGATACACAATATTAAACAATATGAATGATAAAAAATAAACAGAAGTAACTAAAAAGAACAATAGGCATACGTTGCGTGTCAAAAAACATAAACTGACATAGAAATTTGTTTTTTTTGTCCATTTATTTTCGATGGAGTCTTCCTTATGTTCTATTCTTTCAGTTATTTTTTTTGTTTCGGAGTGCATTATAAAAACGCGAAAGCTAACGACGCTTCTGTCATAAACTATTTCTAATGCGATATTTTTATATTAAATGACAATGCATATTTATGTTCTAAAAATTTTTTTTTTACTATATTCTTTAAATAACTTTGTTTTGATTCGGTCAGTGAATCGTATTTTGAATGAAATCGAATGTTAAATGCGCATCCTATTTTTATTTGCCATTGAATTGACTATTTCTACATAGTGTGAATAAATAAATTTATTTATATGATTCGCAATATTTAAGTGTTGATTTGATCGATCGTATGTCAATTGTTCATACGTCTTTTTATTGAATAGATGGCAATTGATCAATTCGATAACAATCATGAATAAAAACGGTCAAACGGACGTCGGTAAATATTACATAAACAAACATACACTTGAAACCAGTTTTCAAAATGTGCGCAAATTAAGAAAATCCTCGTTAAAAATATGTATTTTTGAGACAAATTCTCACATCTATTTATAGAAAAATCTCGATAATATAAAAATACATTCGCGATCCAATTAAAGACGAAAAATCTTATTTTAGAAACAAGATTTATAACCCGCATGCGAAAATAAACACAAAACTCGCGTAATATAATCTTTTTTTAGCAATCACACTTTCAAGGCTGTCTTTCAAAGCAACAAAGTTTGCTAAATTAAATTTTCCAAAATGGAATATGTTTCTCGGACCATATAACACAAAGTCTTATAACTGCATTTTCATATTATTACCTGTACATTGTACAAGATTGCATTTATATAAAGTCTATTTTAGAAATGAAAATCCGAAAATTTATATTACAAAATGATCCCCTATATATAATAGCGGATTTGTCTGTACGTTCGTTCGTGTGTGTCGATGACGCTCGCGACTTTTTTTTCTTTTTTTATGATGTCGATGTTGAACAAATGAACTGGTTTTATTAATTAAATATTAAATATTCAAATAGGGTACACATTTCGAGTTGACACAATTGGGTTTTTACATTTTATCGTTTTCCGTTTCTTAACAAAACCACAGCCGATGTTATTAACATTGGGCCTATATACTATATTTGAATAATATCCGTTACTTAGATCTCAAATCAGATAATATTTATAAAATAATTAATTCACTTTTAGCTTATCTTCGTTGATATATATAAATGAGGGGCTTAGCAGTAAATAGTGCTAAGCGACATTTGTCACTTGGAGATATTAAGAAAAACATTTGTCAAAAAACAGTTTAAACGAATTTAGATTTAAAGAAAACTAAGAGTAACCCGACATAGTACTTTCGTCTTTTGAAAGAATGTGGAATTATTTATTAATTTCCGTAGTAAAAGTATTAATTTTTGTAGTAAATAAAAGAAACTCAATTTTATAATTTTGACGCTTAGCACTATTTACTGCCGATCCCCTAAAATGAAAACGTTAATTCATTTTTTTTAACATAACACAAAATTATTTATTAAAAAAAAAATCGGAAAATGTATCGAGTTTTCCCGAAATTTTCCAAACCCAAACTTCACCGATTATCAAAAGAACAACACACTCGACACAAAAAACCGCCAACTTCACATCTACGCCCAAATCCAAAAAACCGTCCACACGAAAATTCACGAACTTACATGTCGCCCCCCCCGCTCGAGGGGCCCTTGGGGGGGCCGGGGGCGCAGCGCCACGTGTCCCGCCGGGGGGCGCACGTGCTGGCGCGTGCCAGCCTCGTGACGTCACCGCGAATTTTCCGGCAGGCGATCCTCGCGTTTTCCGATCACACCGCGGCCGCCTGTCGGGCCATCAGCTCGCGTGAAGCCGCCCCTGGAAAATTTGCATTATTGACGAGTGCACGCTGTGAGGTGATACGAATTTGATATGGTGTGTGCTTTTTGGGTGCATGTTTGTCGTTTTGTATGGGAGTCTCTTGTGTTGGAAAAATGTTTAGTTTGTTGTATAGGATTTTGTGTTTTTTATTTTTTTATGGATTGAGCTTTTTGTCGGAATGTTTGGTTTAGTATGTTTACTTCGTTGTAGCTTGCTATTAATTTTTTTTATTGATATTTTGATTCTATATGAATTTATGTTAAAAAAATTAATGATTCATTATATTTGAATTTTTTAGTGATGTATTTATGATTTGAAAATAGTTTTATGTATAAGTTTCGTTAAAAAAATATGTGATATTTTTTCACGTATTTGTGAGCAATCACTTATGACCGTTATTATAGACTAGCGAATAGGCCCGATGTTAATAACATCGGTTGGGATTTGTTAAGAAAAGGAAAACGATAAAATGAAAAAACCCGATTGTGTGAACCCGAAATTTGTACCCAATTTGAAAATTTAGTGTTTAATTAATAAAATCAAAATATTTCATTTCTTATTGTCACCAGATGTCATATAGGCAAAGTCAGTAGTTAGTAGGCAATAAGCATCATATTATAGACGTTAACTGTATACGCATAAAGACCATAGTCGCCATAGTCATAAGACCATAGTCACCGAACAGACACACACAAACACAAACACACACACATACGAAAAAACAAACACACACACACACACACAGAAATCCTCTATTATATAAGGGATGTGTTTTTTGAGGATTTAAGCTTTTTATTATGATACGCATTTTACCATTCAATGCACTTTTTTCAATATTGTATGCTATTATATTTTCAATTATTGATCATATAAAAACATTAAAAAAATATACTTCATACAATTTTTTTTATCCTATTGCGCTTTAACATTGAATATTGTAAATACTGAAATCTAACACATAAATATTTGCATTCTGAAATTTAAATAATATAAATATTAAACATACAGCTCGATCTGATATATGAACACATTCTCAGAAATGCATTACATAACAATACAAGCCATAATAATCGTGTATTACGATTTAAATCTTGTACGACCGCATGCTGTGATACTTCTGATTCTATTATAACAATAATTCATGTTGTCGGGACTGCATGCTGTAATGTCGCGTGACAAAAGTGGTGGGTTTCGGATGAATGTGCATTTTTCGTGATGCGTTTTGTTTTTTCGTCGTTTTATGGCGTTTTCAGCCGTGGAGAAGTCGGTTTCGTGTCTGAAAAGCTGATGCTATTTGTCAGCGGCATTATATGTTCGGTTCGATAATTATGTAACGTTTTTTGTTTCGTTATGTGTATCGTCGTTTTTGCTGTCGTTCTGTGGTTTTTGATGTTGATTTTGTTCGCGTGTTAGCTTTTGAATTGTAACTTGTACAACGGGCAATTGAAAGTTTTTTCATTTATATTTATAAAATTTGTTTATTTCCGCTGTTTTATTTGTAGGGATTATTAAAATTTTATATTGCTTTGTCATATTTTATCCAATGAATTTATAGCGTATGTATATTTTGATAACATCCAATTCTAAATTCGCATTTTGAAATATATATTTACAAAAATAGGTTTGAACAAACAAATTACGAAACTCCTACATCAAAAACGTTTATTCCAAAATTAATTCACCACGACACAAAAGGAACGAATCAAAAACCGTTCACATAACACAAACGAACTTTAAAACTTCCTCGTTAAACTTTTCGACAATTAACACAAACTATTGATAATATCAATCCTCAAACATAACGAAACCCCGAGCATTCCGGGTCGTAAAATTGGACCGCGGAATGAAATATGATAATTTGCGTGAATTCACATAATTTTCTTTCCGCTACTATCCCGGAAAATGGGCAGGAAAATCGAGTGTCGGGTCGGAAAAGCGCGGTCGTTCGCTCCAGGCCGTACGATGCAATTTCCCAGGGGCTGATGAACTCTTGTGCGTGTGCCACGTGAAAGAATGTTCTTCAGAAGACCACGTGCATTCTGAAACTGTCTATAAAGTATCGAGCCGTCTGTAACTTTTGTGTTTCACACGTATCTGTGGTTTTTGAACTTACGTGTTGTTTTGTATTCCTGGGCGAGGTTCAAGTTTGTGATTTTTGTGTCAAGTGCAGGGTTTGTCTATTTGAAAGCTGTTATGACAAGATATATGGCGAAAAAGATTAAAAATTTTAATGGATTCAATATTCTTTAAAAGTACGTTAGCTTATTTTATTTCTTGCGCCTTAAAATTAATTTAAAACATTAATAGTAATAATATGGTAAAAAATGTGCAAAAAATAAATATTATACACGATTCAAGCATCTGTTTCCGAATCAAAAATATTCATATGAAATTTTCGACAGTCCAATATTATAAAATCACCTCCTCATGAAAAATTCCCGAAATCAACGCTGAATAAATTCTAATAATGCGTATTCATATTCATCCACTATCTGCGACATATTTCACATAACTTCCGAACCGGACCATTCAATACCGTTCAAACATCAACAATAAACGTATCAACCAGAATAACAAATGAAACTGATACGAGAATGGACCAACACATACGAATCCCATACAATACAAAACAACACAAACACTTCAAAATTATTTCCAAAGATTGAATACCCACGAAACCTCGAATTCTACGAAAAACAAACGTTTTCCATGCAAGTTTGCAACCGGCGGGCAGACCGCCGCTCAAACTCGACGTTTTCCCGACCGCATTCGTTCCCCTTGACGGTTTTCCGACCGTCCGAATTACGTTGTTCTGAAATAAATTTAATGAGGCCTAACCGCAACTTTGCCTGGAAATCGCGTTTAGTGAAGCACCCCTCCGATGCATGGGCGATAAATTCCACGAAGGCTTGTGCTAGGAGCTGATTGCGAAAGGCTTGCATTGTTAATTGACTTCGTATAATTTCAATTGTCATAGTATGATAATGTTGAATTAATCATATTCTGTTAAACAATTGGATTTTTTTAAATAAAATAATAGATTATTGTATACATTTCAAAATTCTACATGAAAGTTTATACTTGGTTCAATTTTTATAATCAATCATTGGTATTATTTATGAAAATTAATTGATGATTTTTTTTGTTATAGATGAGCAAGAACGTGTGCAAAAGAAAACTTTTGTGAATTGGATCAATTCTCATCTGTCTAAGGTACTTTTTTATTATTAATAATCAATTATCACATAAAATAATATAAATAATTTTTATATGATAAAATTTATTATGTTATCATAGCGAGTTCCACCGCTTAGGGTAGATGATTTAATCCACGACTTGAAAGATGGCACACGACTTCTTGCTCTGCTGGAAATATTGTCTGGAGAGAAACTGGTGTGTTTCATTCGTTACAATATAAATGTGTATCAATTTACATTTAGTTTATTTGTGAATCAAAATTTTAGCCTATGGAGAGGGGCAGAAATCTCCGAAGACCACATTATCTCAGCAATGCGAATACAGCCTTGAGGTTTTTAGCGAGCAAACGAATAAAATTAGTGAATATAAACCCTGCTGACTTGGTGGACGGGAGACCACCGGTCGTTCTTGGCCTTATCTGGACAATTATCCTTTACTTTCAGGTAATATCATTCCATGTGTGCTTAATTATTTATGTTTGTAAATCAATAATCTTTACGTTTATATTTATATTTGTATAGAAGTAAAAATAAGTTCAATATTGCTTATTTACCGCAGTTTAAATTTAAATATTAAAACATATCTTTTACATAATATTATAATAGTTGTTTATTGATGTATATATTTATTTATTATTTTAGTAAATATTGTCATAATATATAATATTATTCTTCAAAATTTGGTTAAATTAATGTTTTGAGTATCTTTGAAATCATTAAATTCGTATACAAATTAAAATTCGCACATTATACAAAGTACATTAAAATATTAATAGATTCACCTGAAAAATGTAAAAATATTGTAGATTTATAATAATACGAACACTTATTTCATAAGTGATGCACTTTTATAAATTTATTTTTATTTAATTCTCAAAGTAAATTCTCAAATATTGTTAATAAGTACATAAATTTTTTATATGTAAAAATGCACATATTGCACATTATTACATGTAAAAGTTGTTGCTTTTTTTACGCAAGCTTCATTTAATAAGATGGAAATAATTACTTCAGAAACAAATGGAGGTTAGTTATGTGTCAATTTTTTTTATAGCTTAATGTGAAAATTTTGAAATTAGTTGCGTTTATTGATGTATTCCCAAATATAATATATGCAATATCTGCAGCTTTAGCAGAATTTTGAATATAAATATTTTATTTTTCAATATGTATAATATGATAGTTTATTCCGAAAAATAATTATTTACATATTTTTAACATGATTTTTAATTTTCATAAAACAAGATTGAAGAAAATAGTCGTGCTTTGGAGTATTTGGGTGAGTTGGGTGGATCTCATAGTTCACTCGATACAAGCTCAACTACAGGAGAAGCTCGACAAGAACGTTGGAAAATGAGTGCAAGAAAAACTCTTCTTCAATGGGTTGCCAATGCTTTGCCAAAGTGCGTTATTTTGAAATTAAAATTAAGCTATTAATTTGAAGTATTCAATAAACTTTAATTTTTTTTCAATTGAAATTACAGAGATTCTGGCATCGAGATTAATGATTTCGGATCCAGTTGGCGTGATGGTATTGCATTCCTAGCTATTATAGATGCCATGAAAGCAAATCTTATTAATCTCGCAGCCATGAAAAGGGCTTCCAATAAACAAAGATTGGAAACTGCATTTAGCGTGGCAGAAAGTGAACTTGGTATTGCCCGTTTGTTAGATGCTGAAGATGTTGATGTAGATAAACCCGATGAAAGGTCAATTATGACTTACGTCGCACAGTTTTTGCATAAATATCCAGAACCTAAGGTATGCTTTTTTTTTCATTTTCAAATATTTCTCTGAAATTTTATGTATACATTAATTTATTTTATAGACTACTGGACCAGATGCTGTTGCAGCAATACAGGGAGAATACAATGATTTAATAGACTGGTTATATAAGAAAATTCAGTATCTTGAACATCAAGAAGAGACTAATTCATTTTCGAGAAATTTCTCAGATTATTTGAATGCAAGACTTGAAATAGATGAAAAAGAAGTAATATATAATAAGCTTAGAAATTTAGTTAATTCTCAAAGTATGATATCGATAACATTAGATTCATGGAAAGAAATTCAACAATTATGGACAAAATTGGAATATTTAATGAGACGATGGTTGTGGCTATTAGATTCTGCTTTGCCACCAGACTTCGGTCCTATTGGAGAATGGTTAGCCAAGGCTGAATATTTACTATATTTTGATGAGCTTCCAACAACATTAGATGAGAAAAGTGCAGCTATTATTAGCAAAAAATTAGAGGAACACAGTATTTTCTTTGCAGATCTTCCTGAAATCATCAACAAGTTTGAAAATGCTAAAGTTTCTCCTACTGCTCTTCAAGTTTCTGGTGATCAACTCGTTAATATGGAACGTAGATTACATGTATTACCAAGCAAAGCTGAAGAGCGTAGAGCAAGACTTAAATTTTTAGAGCACAAATGTTGTTTAATAGCATTCTTACAATTGACTGAAACAAAACTCAAAGGATGGACTGTCAAATATGGACGATTACCAGAAGTTGAAAATCAACTTCAAGAGTATCAAAATTTTGTTTCTAGGAATAAAATTTTCCAAGAATTTAATAAGGCTTACTTAGATATTCAACAAGTTATAAGTGAATATAGGCAAATATGTAATATTGATGCAAAAGAAAATAATGAAATTGAGAGATTTATGAGGGATGTAGCAGAAAAATGGAAGAATGTTTCGATGGTTTTACGATGTGTACAGAATACATTAGAAGAGGTCATAGCTTATTGGCAAAGATGGATACCACTTTCAGACGAATTTGAGCATTGGTTAATCAAAGCTGATACAATGATGAATGCAGAAGAAGAAAAAAAAATGGAATTTTTCCAAGATATCAGTTTGTGGAAAGATAAGCATCAACTTTTAAGTGACACTGTTAGTTTTCTGGTAGCAAGTTGTCAAGATCCAGTAGCATTAGAACTGAAAAATCGTTTTACTGATATGACATCAAAATGGGAACATTTATTCATGGAGGTAAAGCAATATATGCATGCAGGAGACATTTTGAGAAACAGAAAAGATTATAAAGCCGGAATAGACTCATTGAGCTCTTGGTTGAGGAATGCTGAAGCAATTTTGAATTCTCAACCATTAGCATCTACTGAAAAAATTAAGGAATATGGTGATGAATTGCTCAAATTACAAAATGAAATTGAAAGTGTAGAAGAGTTATTTAAGAGTATAAGTAAAACTTTCCAAAATATGATTACTGATTTACCACGCGATGAAGTAGATAAAATTATGAATACTTTGAAAAAAGAGAAAGAAGCCTTAGTTAAGGCAAGAGCTTTGATACCAGTAAAACTACATTTATATCATCAATTGTTAGTACAACAAGAATCCCTCGAAAGTGGACAAAGAGAAATTAATTCCTGGTTAGATAAAGCAGAAGAATTGTTATCTCAAATAACTTTTGCTGGTGGAAGAGAACCCATTTTCAAACAAGTCGATATTCACAAAACATTCTTTTCTAGAACTATGTATTACAAGTCAATGTTGGAAAGCAAAAATAAAGTTTTTCAGAATATAATTAAATCAGTTGATCAAGACAAGAGTATTGATACATCAGAAAGTGTTCGCACAATGAAAGAATTAAATGATAGATTTGCTCGTGTAACACAACAAGCACACCAATACGAATTAAAACTTCAAGAATTATCTCGGTGTTGGAATAATTATTCAGATTGTTGTCGATCTGTCATTGAGTGGCTTAATCAAGCTGATTCATTGATTTCGGAAAAACATAATATTGAAAGCAAACAATCAGTTGAATTTCACAAGATCTATTTCACTAAAGTCAACGAGCGTTTGTTGCATGATTTAATTCAAACTGGAAATGATTTAATGAAATGTGTTCCTCAAAATGAACAAGAAGAAATCAGAACGACTGTTGATAGATTGCAGACAAAATGGCATGAAATTCTTTCTTTTGCTCCTCTTCATTTGATGAAATTAGAGTTTCGCTTAGATGAAACAGTATTTCAACAATACTTGAAAGAAATCGAAAAAGAAATAAACATGGAACAACAGGTATTTTTTTTTTCATTCACATTAAATTTTACAAAAATATTGGAAAATGGTTTTAATGTTTTTTTTTAAATTAATTTATAGGCCTATAATCAAAACGATGACGTAGATTCGATATTGTCTCGTAATACAATTTATTTCAAAGATCAAGGAAGAATACTACAAATAGAAAGTTGTATACAAAACTTGAGAAAAGCAGCAATTGGTTATTCTCAACAAAACCCATCTGATCAAACATTGGAAGAAGAACTTCGAAGATGTGAAGAGCAATGGGAAATGACTGCCCGTCGAGTGGAAAATTTGAGACATCAATTGCAACAAATTCCTGCTAAATGGGAAAGTTACCATAACAAATTCCATGAGATGGAAAAATGGATGGACCATGTTGATTACACTATGAGCAACATTGTGAGAGAAGTCAACTCTTCTGAAGAATTCGAAAGGGAAAAAGCTGTATTCCAGGTAAGAATATTTTTTTTACTTTTATATTTAATCAATCGATTGATTGCAAGTGGTATTTTAAATTAAAAATATATATGAATTTCATGCTGCGTTTTGTAGTTGAAGGTTTTGATGGTAAAAATGTTTAATTTATAAATATAATTTGTGATTGGTTCTATTTCTTGACTTAAAAAATTATCTTTTTTACAGCAAATATGTAGAGAAGCTGATGTGAAGCGAGAAGACATGAAGTGGCTTGTACAAACTCTTGATATGCTATCCTCTCATTGTACTGAACAAGAAGCATTATTAGAGCAAAGCAAATTGGAAAATTTGATTACAAGATATAAGAACTTGATTCCAACCATAGAAATTACCATGGTGAAAACAGAGACATATTCACGATGTTATACATATCGCAGAGAGGTACATGAAGTGATCTGTGTTTTGGAACGTGTTAAAGATCAAGCAATCAAAGAAGAGCATCCAAAATCTTTACAAAACGTAGAAAGAATGATATTGCAACAACAAACTGCTGTGTCTCAATTAGACCAACAAAGACCTATGATCATGTCTATGCTACAAAGAGGCAAAGATCTTATGAAGGACACTAATACACCTTCATTTATTCAGCATGAAGTTCGTACACTAGAAACAGGTTGGAATGATGCTTATGGCACAACAACTGAGAAATTACAAAAACTCAGAGGAGCTCAGAAAGTATGGTCAAATTATGAAGAACAAAAAGAAGAAATCCTCTCTGAATTGTCAAATGTTGAAAGAGAATTATCCATTCCAATACAACAAGAAGTTCCGAATTTGGATAAGCAACTTCAACGTAAATATACAATTGATGAAACTTTGCAGCGTGCTAGAGAGGATAAGATAAATAAACTGAGAGCTGTTTGTGCCGAGTTGTGTACTATAACACATAATGAACAAAAACCAGTATTGGAAAATGAAGTAGTAGAATTAGAAAAACGACTTAACGCTACATTGGAAAATGTGGGTGAAAAAGTAAGGAATCTAGAATTACACACTAAGCAATGGAAAGAAATTAATTCTAATGTTGAAGCTTTACGGTTGTGGACTCAAAAATCTGCTCCTTTGTTAATATCTCAAATACAAAGTGATACTATTACACCAGAAGAAAGAGTTCAGAAGTCTTTGGAATTACAAAAAATAGTTCAAGAAAAACTCATTATAGTGAATGGTCTTGCTAATAGTGCTTCTCACATCGAAAGAGAAACAAATTCAGCTGATGCCACTAAGTTGAAAGCAGAAATATTAGAATTAGAAAAGATGATAATTAATTTGCAAAATTCGACTGAAAATCAATCAAGAGCAACACAACAAGATTTGATTAAATGGCAGAAATATAAAGCAGAATTATCAGAAATAAGACCATGGCTTGAACAATCTGAATCAAAAGTATCTAATGGAATGAGCAAACCAAGTACATTGCAAGAAGCCGTACAGTTACAGCAACAAGCTAAGCTTTTCGAAAAAGATTGTGAACAGCATTTGATTAAATTACAAACCTTGTCAGCTTTGAGTCACCAAATGACAAACAAAACAAATGCTCCTGATGAAATTGATGCAGTTCACTCAAGATGGGCTGTAGTCCATGATGTAGCTCAGCAATGGACTAATAAATTAGACAAACTTGTTGGTACTTGGCAATCCATTGATACTGATGCAAACAAGTTGGAGACTTGGGTAGCCAATGGTGAAAAAATGATGGCTAAACGAACTGTGAACATTAATACACCTCAAATTGATAAGTTAGAAAGAGAACTCACTAAGTTGAAATCATTCAATAATGAAATATCTCAACAACAAGCGAAAATTGTAGCATTGACACAAAGTTCTGATAGTATAAGTCATGCATTGTCTCCTGAAGGTGCCAATATAGTCAGATCTAGAGTATCTAGTTTGAAAGATAGAGTAAATTCTTTAGCAGATGTGGTTCGACAAAAAGCTAATAATTTGTCAGATAAAATAATTGAAAGACAAGAATTCCAAGGAAAACTTACCAATTTCGAACACTGGATGGATTCATTTAAAAAGAAAATGGAACATCATGATCATATCCCTTCAGACAGAGTCGAATATGTGTTGCAATCGATGCATGTCTTGTTACAAGAGCATGCAGAGAAACAGCCAGAGTTCAATGCGATTTATAATGAAGTTAAAAATATGTCACTTAATTCAACTCCAGAAGAATCTCGAGTGCTGAATGAAACGTACACAACATTAGTTGAGAACTATCAAAGCTTAGAAGATAACTTACAACAAAATAGAGGTTACCTTGAAAAATGGACTGATTTCTTGAATTGGTATGATGAAGCTAAACAACAATTATCACATATAAAATACAAAGTTGATGGTCAAAAGCAAGCACCAGAAGAATGTGAAAAAATCAAAGATGAATTGATGGGAATTTCTGAAAAAATATCTTCATGGACTACGCAAACAGCGACAATTGATAATATTCCACACATGCCCATTAAAGATAAGCAAACTGGACGTTCTTTAACTGCTACAAGTTTATTACGAGAGCTTGAACAACTTGCTGAAAAATTAAAAGCACAAATTATCAATAAAAAAGATCAATTGGATAAAGTAAATGCTCGCTGGAATAAGTTTAGTGATTTGCAAAAATCAGTAGTTGATACATTACAAGCCTCAAAAGTTGCTTTGAGTGAAATAGCTAAACATCCAGTAGCTTCAAACAAAGAATCAATTTTGAATCTTGTCAGTCAATTAGATATATTAGATACCGAATTAGAGCAAAAACAACCTATAAGAACAGATTTGAGAGAAGAAGGATTACATTTGATGCGGGAAGATCAAAATAAAATGGCTGAAATTCAGAATTTACTTTCTGCATGTGATAATAATTGGGAGCAGACTACTGGCGCTTTAAGAGATACAAGAAATAAGTATTCTGTTCTTACTACTACATTACAAGATTTGACAAATTTCAGAGGAAACTTTGAAAAGGAAATTGACCGAGCCAATCAACTACTTGAATCATGTATGGAAACTCCAAGTAGTTATATTCAAGCAAACCAAGCTCTCGAAAAATGCAAGAAAGCAGCTGAAATGTTGAAAAGATCGAAAACAACATTGGACCAAATGGAATTGATCAAACAATCAATTTTAAAACAAGCAGCACCATTGGGTGGTTTTGATTCATCTCCAGTTGAAAATGAATATTTGGATTCTCAGACTCGTTGGGAAAAAGTACACGATGCAGCGATAAAGAGGATTCAAGATTTAGAATCTCAGGCAATCATTTGGAAACAAATAGATGATAATAAAGACTCATTACTGACATGGATTAGTGATACAGTTCAAGGATTATCCGCCGCATCTGAAAATTTGGAAGTGCAATTTGGACAATCAACTTTGAACAAATATAAAGAAGAGTTACCATTGTATACAAATATGAAAAATAATATTCAATCTAAGATTGAACAATTGACAAATATGAATAAAGGTGTACCAATTCCACAATTAGTAACATTAAATACATTATTGGAAGAACAGTTCGCTGTATTGAAAGAAATGTCAGATAATTTAGCATCGGCTGCATCAACATTAGAATCACAAGAAAAAGATATAAGACACGATATTAAAATGATTGGAGAAAATATCAGCAAATTGAGAGAAGAAATCATTAAATGTGATGATATGTCTGGAGAAAGCGCCAAAATTTTGGAGAGATTAAGAAAATGTCAATCAAACAAAGCGCAATTGGAAAAATCTTGCGAAGATATAGATAATGTCACTATGAGAGTAAGTGAATTGTGTTCAAATTATCCAGGCTTTTCAGAATCAATTGTACCCAAGGAACTTGCAAGCATGCAAAAACGATATGAAACTGTTTTGACACATGCTAATAAAATTGAAGGAACACTTTTAACATTCTTGAAGAAAATGTACACTGATAAGTTTTCAATGTTACAAAGAGTGCTGAAATCTCTTGAAGAAAAGGCAATTTGGTGCGCACCCGAACCTGGTAGTGATAAATATAATCTAGAAGTCAAAATGGCTGCTTTGGATGATGTAAAGAAGGGAATACAAGAATGCTATTCAAGAATAGATAATCTGAATCAGTCTTTTGATCTTTTGAATACTGTAGAAAGTCCTGAAACACTGAAAGTCTTGGATAGTGAAAAACGTGAGACAATTTCAAAATTGGAACAACTTAATAAGTCTTGTGATGAGATTAAAAACAAACTTCAGGATAACATTGATTTATGGTTGAAATATGAATTGATGTCAGAAAATATATCATCATGGTTGAAAGAAGTTGAAGGAAAAGTTCGATCAGAAACAGTAAATTTGCTGGATTTGAATTTGATTGATGGTAAAATAAATGAAATGGAGGCTTTCCAGAAGCACATCAAAGATTATTCAACAGAAATCACTGATTTATCACAACTGGGAAATAGCATTGTCGAAGCAAATCCTGAATCGAGAGTAGGGCAATATGTTAATCATTTAGTTACTAGATATGATACTGTTGGCAAATTCATTGCTTCTTATATTGATAGACTTAAAGAACTTCAAAGCAATAAAATTAAATACTTGAAAAATATTGATGCGTTTAAGCAGTGGTTGAAAGATGCAGCTATCAAAATCAAGGAATATCAAACACTTTGTACATCTTCTGCAAAACCACAACAGGCTGAATTAGATGAGTTGAAACGTTTTTCAGAAGAAAGAGATCGAGGTCAAGCTTTATTAAATGAAGCTGTTGTGGCTGGAGAATCTCTATTCACTGGTATAACTCCTGAAAACAGAGATACAATTAGAAATGATTTAAGAACATTACGTGATAGTCTGGAAGAATCAGTCGATCAAGTTAATACGGTTTGTAAACAAGTAGAAAGTATCATGATGAAGAGATTATCATTTGAAGATACATTTGGTCAAGTTGCTAATTGGATCGATGACAAACAAAAAACAATTGGGCCTTTAACTTTGTGTGCCACTCTACCAGAAAAGAAAGTAGCACTAAACACTAACAAAAATTTGTTACAAGACATCAATTTGCATAAGAGTATTGTTGAACAACTAAATGATAAGATACTAGGCATATCAGATGATGACAGCAACAAAAGACTTCAAGATACATTATCCAAATATAAATCAACTGCTGCTGATATTAGTGAGAGAATAAACACTTGTGAAAATCATATTACAAATCATGAAAATTATTTGCAAATTTTAGAAAACTGTAGAGATTGGTTGACTGCTCTGACAACTGAATCTTTAATGATAGATGACTTAACACCAACAGACAAAGAAGATGTAGAAAACAAATTAGTGACAGTGGAAAATTTGCTTCAACAAAAAGCTGAAGGTGATAAAATAATTGCAGCTTGTAGAGACCAATTACAAGTGGTTTTGAGTGAAACAGCTGAGGCTGGTCATCCAGCATTGCTTCAAGAGTTTGAAGAGCAAAATAAAGCATGGAATGCTTTCTTGTCACATTGCAATTCAAATCAAAATAAATTGAGAGAGTTATTAAATACTTGGTCAGAGAATGAGCAAACATTAGAAAGTCTAGATAACTGGATTAAACAAAAAGAGAATCAAGTTCGTGATCAAAGTTTGAAGAGTACTCTGGAAGCAAAGCAGACTTATTTATCTAAACTCAAAGAATTAGAAACTGAAGTTCTTGGAAAAGCTGACGAAGTTTCTAAAGCTGTAGAAAAAACTAGTGCAATGGAAGGAGACTCAGATATATCAGTCAGGGTTTCAAGACTTTTTACCCGTTATCAAACATTGAAAAATACTATTAAAGAAATAATATCCAAATATGAAATATTTGTATCTGAACACGAACAATTTGATACTGACTACAAGAATTTGGAAGAATGGTTAAAACGTAATATAGATGAAGTCAAAGAACTTAACGAAATTGTTGGAGACTATGCCATGCTCCAAGATAAACAAAATAAATCTCGAGAATTAACTGATTTGAAAAATAAAGAGACACCAAAACTTGAATCATTGCTTGATCGCGGAGAAAAATTATACAACCATACAAGTCCTGATGGCAGAGAAATTATTCGACAACAGTTGCGAAATATACGTACTTTATGGGAAAACTTGGGAGATTGTTTACAAGATACTAGCAATAATTTGGATCAATGTTTATTGCAGTTCTCAGATTTTTCATTAGCTCAAGAACAGTTAACTAAATGGTTAAAGGATGTAGAACGTGCTATGCAGCAACACACTGAATTAAAAGCTTCTATTCAAGAAAAACGTGCTCAATTACAAAATCATAAGATTATGCACCAAGAAATCATGTCTCATCAACAGCTCGTTGAGTCTGTTTGTGATAAAGCTCAACAGTTAGTCGACCAAACACAAGATTCTTCATTGAATATATACTTGCAATCAATCAAAAAGCTTTTCCTAAATATTGTTTCTAAATCCCAACATTTACAATCGAATTTAGAAGAGTGTGTGAATAAACACAGCAACTTCATCAATGAATGTAAAAAGTTCAAAGATTGGTTGAATATTGAAAAAGAAAAACTCCATGAGTGTGAAGACGTTAGTGGTGAAAAGCCAGAAATACTAAGAAAAATAAATGTGTTGAATACCCTCAAAAATAACGAAACAGAGGGATCTAAATTATTAGATGAAATCAGAGAATTAAGTATTGGTGTAAGCAAGAGTACTTCTCAAGCAGGAAATGAAATCATTCAAGCTGACATTAACCAACTTCAAAATGAACTGAGAGCATTCTTGAAAAATTTGGCTAATGCTGAAGTGAAACAACAACACACATTGAAACAATGGGAGAACTTTGAAAATAGATCAGATCTCATCATGAATTGGCTGAAAAATGCTGAATCTGCTCTGAGGGAACAAATCCTACTTTCAGATTTATCTGAAAAAGAATCCCAATTAGAAAATTACATTAAGAAAAGAGACGAAGTCACTGCTAAAGAAAAAGAAATTGATGAATTTGTTGATCAATCTCATACTCTTCTACAAATAAGTGGAGTTGAAAGATTGAAGCCTCTTATTTCACAAATTAGCAATAGATACCAACAATTACACTTAACAACTAAAGAAGTCATCAACCACTGGTCTAAATTGGTTGATGACCATAAAAAATTCAATGAATTATACCAGGAAACTAGTAACTGGCTTAAACCTTTAGAAGAAAATGTTGCACTCCTAAATGATCAATCGAATGTTTGCCCATTAGATAAGAAAACCAGTAAATTACAAATTTTATTATTAGAACGTGAAAAAGGTGATCATAAAATTACTGTTTTGACATCTTCTGGTGAAGCATTATTACCTGATACATCAGCACAGGGAAGAGAAAAAATACGTCAACAACTGAGAGATATTAGAGAGAGGTGGGATGCTTTGAATGATGGTATTAAACAACAACAGAAATATCATGAAGCTCAAACTCTGCAATGGTCAAGCTATCAAGAAACGTTACAACAAACATTGGCATGGTTGGATGAAAAAGAGAAAGTAGTACAATCTGAAAATGCAGCATCTGCTTCGGTCTCGACTCCTGAAATTAGGTCTAAAATTTTGAAAAACAAAACATTGTTGCAGGAAATTTTATCTCATAAGAGAGTTATTGAAGCTGTAACAGAAAAAGCTCAGACTGTTACTGAGACAGTGACTTCAGATGAGCAAAAATCTAAGAATGTACAAGACACTATAAAATCTATTTGGGAACGTTATAATAAATTAACATCCGATTTGAAATCATTAATATCGCAATTAGAAAATTGTCTAGAAATTTATCAACAGTTTAATGATTTGCAAAAATCCCACCAAGATTATCAAAAACAACTCTGGGAGAAAGTACAAATTCTCTCAGATTACTCAGGCAGCAAATCATCCTTGCAATCAAAATTGAAGAAAGTACAAGAACTGCAAGATAACATACCTGATGGTCATAGCAGAATCAAAATTTTGTCAGACCATGTTGAGAAGAAAGGAAACATTTTGCCACCAAGAGCCAAAGAAGCAATGGCGAGAGATGTATCAAATTTGGTTGTTGATTTCGGGAAATACATTTCTGCATTGGCTGATGTTCGAAGAGGTTTGGAGGAACGACTTCAGCATTGGTCAGAATATGAAACCACTCATGAAAAATTATTGGGGTGGTTAGCTGACGCAGAACTGACATTGAAAAACTATACTCCGAGGGCAACTCTTCCAGAAAAATCTGATCAGCTTGAAAAATATCAGGTGAGATTTTTTTCAATATTATATTTGTCTAATTTTTCATAGTGTAATTTTTTCTCGTCAAATTCATAAAAATGTCAAAAGTAATATTACATATTAAAAACATCTACATACACTCTTTCCTTTTGTCTATTCATAAAAATATTTTCATGCACATCAACAATTATTTTAACAGGACGTCCTTAGCTTTATTGAATTACATCAAAGAGATTTGACTGAACTTGAATTATTGGCAGATACAATGGATCAAGTAAGATTTACGAAACAATAAATTCGATCACCAAATTGCACAAACCTAATTATAATAATAACCTTGCACAGTAAATTTACACAAATTAAAATTATATTAAAATTATACATTCAGTAGTTAAAAAAAGTTGTTTCAAATCGGTGAAGGAATTAAATCACTTACCTCAAAAAATATGTATTTTAGTGGTTACCAATATAAATTACATTTTTAAGAGAACACTTAAAATAGTTAAGATCAATTAATTTAATATATTATATTAGCTGGGTATACTGTTAACCAAATAGTGTATGGTTAATAACTGATGTAGTGGTTTTTGTTTTTATTTTTTTCTATTAAATAAGAATTCTTAATTGTTTAATTTCAGCTGCTTATTGTCAATCTCAAGAAAACAGAATCTGAATTCGATAAATTAACTGACGATCTGAGTGATTTGATAGAAAGCAGTAATGAAACTAGGGTAGCAGTAAATGTACAACAAATAACTTCAAGATTCCAATCTGTTCATGCTACTGCCAAAGAAATTATTAAAAAATGTGAACAAGCTGTTGTTGATCATACTGCTTATCAAGAGAAATATAAACAATGCTCAGAATGGATCTCTGCAGCTCAACATAAATTTAATGAATGTAAAAATGTTGCAAACATTAGTGCAAGAGAAGACATTTTAGAAAAGAGTGAAGGTCTCAAAGATTTAATATCTCAGAAGTCCAGTGCTACTTTATTATTGAATAATGCCGTTGAGCTCGGAGAAAAAGCAAATCTTTCAACTTCTGATGAAGGGAAAGAAATAATTAGACAACAATTACAAGAACTCCAACAATCTCTTGATTCATTGTTTGATGAAATTGGCAGCGTTGAAAGAGATCTCCAAGCTAAGCTTACTAAATGGTCTGGTTTCGAAGAATGCTTAGAAAATATGAAAAAATGGCTACAAAACGCTGAACAAATGTTACCAAAAGAACTTGAATTGAAAGGCACTCTTGATGAAAAACGAGGCCAGCTGACTGTTTACAGAAATTTCCTACAAGAAGCACTAATGCACCAACAAGATATTATTGATTTAAGAGACAAAACTGACAATCTACCCGAGAAAAATGAAGACATATTGTCTCAACTGAACTCAATGATTGAACAACACAAAAATATTCTACAGAGAGCGCAAGCTTATGTGGAAAGATATGAAGCCATTGTAAGTGACCATCAACAATACAGTAAAGCTGTAATGGATCTACAAGAATGGGTTGAAGCAACGCATAATACAGTTGCTCTTTGGGGTGATTGTGAATTGGAAAGAGTTTCCTTGTATAGTAATTTAGAACGTTTGAAGAACTTACAACTTCGTTTACCAGAAGAGCAACCTAGAATAGATTTGATACGCGCACTTGGTGAAAAAGTTATTCCAGGTACTATTGAAACAGGTCATGTCAATATCAAAAATCAAATAGATTCTTCTCAGCAAGAATGGGAGGGCTTAATATCATTTATCAAATCTACTATGGTTGCATTGGAAAACAAACTTCAGCAATGGAATGAATATGAAAATTTGAAAGATCAGTGTCTTGCATGGATACGCGAAACTGACACGAAGTTACATGCTATAGATTTAAAATCTACTCGCGAAGAAAAACAGGCACAGTTAGAAGCATTGAAGAAGTTGCAAGGAGAAGTAAGAGCAAAGGAACTGGAAATAGACAGTGTAACAGAGAAAGCTCAACAGCTTCACAAAGGAACAATGGGTTCAAGAAGCTTACAAATAACAGAGCTTGGTTCCAAATATCAACAAATATCTCAAAAAGTAAAAGATTTAACTAGCAGATGGCAACAATATGTAAAAACTCATCAAGAATTTGAAAGCAATTTATCAGAATGTTCGGCATGGTTAGGCGATATCAGAAATAAAATGTCGTATTGTTCTGATTTGAGCGCATCCTCACAAAAAGATTTAGAAAATAAATTGGTACTCATACAAGATTTGTTGCTTCTCAAAGATGAAGGTTTTTCGAAAGTACAGAATGTTGTTGAATTAGCTCAATCTGTCTTAGCAAATACATCGACAGTTGGTCATGAACCTATCAACAAATCTTTAGCAAAGCTTCAAGAGGAATGGTCTGCACTTGCATCAAAAATGATAGAAGTCAAATCCATGTTGGATGACTCTATAAGCAAATGGGCTGGATTCTTAGAACAGATTCAAGCTCTCAACAAAACTGTGTTATGGATGCAAAATTGCCTAGATGAAATTACACCTTTCCAATCCAGTATGAGTGAAAAACGTACTCAGCTAGAAAAAGCTAAAAACATTGAGGAAAAAGTTAGGTGTGAAAAGATTGAAGTGGATAATTTGAAAGCAAAAGCAAATGAAATGATTGAAAGTGGTCAGCAAACACAAGCTGCTTCTCAAGCACAAGAAATTTTGAACAAATTTGATACCCTCTTTGAAAAGATTAAAAACACACTTTCTGAACGAGAAGCCCAATTTAGAGATCATAGAGTTTATAAAGAAGCCAGCGATGATTTACTTGGATGGCTAAATAGAGCCCGTGAGAAAGTTCCATCGATGAAATCAAAAAGTTTGAGTGATAAATTAGCTATTGAGAATTCAGTTGCTCCATTAGATGCTTTACTTAATAAACAAGCTCAGGGAGAATTGTTAGTTGAACATTTGCAACATACGGGAGAAGTCGTTTTAGCTAGTACTTCTCCTGAAGGCCAAAAGATTATTCGAAATGAAATGAAGGCATTAAAAGAAAGCTTTGAAGCATTGTTCAATGAAATCAGGCATCAAAAAGAAATGCTTGAAAAGACTGTTGCACAATGGAGAGATTACAAAGATGAATATGAACGACTCTCAGATTGGTTGCAACAAACTGATATTCTTATTAAAAATCACAAATTGGCTATGTTAGCTACTGTGAAAGAAAAAGAAAATCAAGTGAAAGATGTTGCACAGATTTTAGATAAACTAGAAAAAGGCAAAGAAGATATTGAGAAGTTTAACAAAACTGCTTCAGGTTTATTATCATCTCACTTAGATACATATGTTAATAATCAATTGCGACACTTAAATTCTAGGTATCAAGTCCAAGTAAACCTTGCAAAAGACGTATTGAAAAAAGTTCAAACTAATTATGAACAGCATAAAGAATATGAAAATACACTGACTAAAACTAAAGCTTGGATAGAAAAAGCTTGGGACCTTGTTAGAGGAAGCAGTGAATCATCTAGTACAAGCAGTAAAGAGGTTTTGCAGAAACGTTTAGAACAAATACAAGACCTACTTAAAAAACGCGAAGAAGGTCAAAATCTAGTCCATGCTACTGTTAATTTTGGTGAAAAAGTTCTTCGTAATACTCGTTCTGATGGTCGTGATAAAATTAATACCGAATTGAAAGATATTCAAAACGAGTGGGAAAGACTTGTCAAGAAAATGTCTACTGCTAAAGTTCATCTTGAAACCAGCTTACTCCAATGGGCTGATTACAGTTCTAGTTATTCTCAATTACAACAATGGATTACCGATCGTGAAGCAAAACTTCAAGAAGTTTGTGAACAAAAAGTAGCAAAATCAAAACGAGGACAAGAAAGACCTTCAGGTTTAACATCCGGTTTGAGTTTAGGTGAAAGAAAAGCAACTTTGCGTCAAACCAATAATATTGTACAAGATATTGTTTCATTTGAACCTATGATTCAATCCGTCACCTCGAAAGCTTCTGAATTGATGCAAGCTGCTCCTGCATCTGAAATAACCAATAAATATGAGTCACTTAGTAAACAGGCTAAAGATTTATATGCAAAACAAAAGGAAACTGTTGAACAACATCAAGCTTTTATTGATGCTGGTAACGATTTTGTCACATGGATACGTGCAGCAAAAGAACGTTTGAGTAAATGCTCTGAACCGACAGGTGATAAAGAATTGCTCAGTGGCAAAATATCTCAGCTTAAAATATTGCAAAGTGAATTACCAGAAGGGCAAAAGAAATTGGAAAAAGCTCTTGAAAAAGCTGAAATATCTTGTCAAATAGCTACTGCTGAAGATAAAGAAATAATTGAAGAAGAAGGTGCTCTTATGCAAGAGGATTATGACACTTATGTGTAAGATTTTTCAAAGTTTTTTTTTTTCTACTTTCATATGAATATATTAACTTTCACAATAATTTTATATTTGTACAGAGAACAACTGAACAGAACCAAAACATTGATCGAAGAAGGTATTGTTAAATGGACGGAATATGAAGATCAATATAAGGAAGCATCTGATTGGTTGAACAAAACCGAAGGTCTTGTTCAATCATTCAATAAACTCCAAGAAACGTTAGAATTAAAGAAGACTGTTTTGGAGGAATTCCAGGTATATAAATTATAATATTTCTTATATATTTTTAATATTTATTTCTATGACTAATGACTAATAAACTTATTCATTCTACAGGTTCATTTGCAGACGCTATTTGATTGGCAACGTGAGTTGGATAGATTAAATATGCGTGCACAGACTTTATTAGAAACTTGCGCTGATACGAGAGTATCAAATGGAATCACTCAACTCACAACGAAATATAATGCTCTGCTATCTCTTGCAAAGGAGATTATGCGGCGCCTGGAATTGCATTACCAGGTATGGAAATATAAAATAGTAAAAAAAAGAGTTAAATCTTCAAATTTAAATCAAATATAATTTTATTATTTTTTTATTTTAGGAACACCAGCAACATAATACCTTGTATGGAGAGTGTCAAGACTGGGTGGATCGTACTAGAGATAAATTGAATGAATGTACTGAAATGCCCAATACTGCTCTAGAAGTTAACAACAAACTTAATATGGTTAAAGCCATCAGACAAACATTAGAACAAGGTCAAAACAAATTGAGATATGTACTAGAACTTAAAGAAAAAGTCATTATGAATACTGAACAAAACGGAGCTGCTAAAATTCAAGAAGATACTGAAAACCTCAAACAAGAATTTGAAAAACTGTTGGTTGATGTTCAGGAAATTCGAAACAAATTAACTAATAGAGCAGCCCAGATCGATGAAATCTATAAGGTATTTTTCACATATTTTATTGTATCATATTATTTTAATGTGGTTTAATATTAATTTATTCTTGTCTATCTTCTAGTTACATAAACTTCTTGTTGAATGGCTTGAAGATGTTGAACAAAAATCACAACCTGATGGAAACTTGTTGAATGAATTATCAGAGAAAAAGGCTAAACTTGAAAAATTCAAAACAATTCAAAGAGATATTAGTTCTCATCATGAACTCATAAAGAAAATTGAAATCAAATTGAAGGAAGATCAAACTATTCAATGTGTCGAAATAAACGAAAGCATGAAGAAATATGCTGATTTGAAAAATAATATTGACACTACAATTAGTGTAAGTGGAACGTCATTTTAATTTTACTTTTTTTTAAATTACAGTTAACTATAATAAAAAAAAATTGTTTGATTTCTCACAGGATTTGGAGCAACAAGTAAATGATCATGTTGAATTCAAAGAATGTTATGACACTTTCAATGATTGGATTCGAAATTGCAAAATCGAAATTCAGCAATGTTCTGATCTGCACGGAGAGCGGGAAAAATTGAAGGAGAAAGAAACCAAGATGAAATCAATCCTCAAGTCAATTCCTGAAGGTGAAGCCCTTCTCAAAAAATTAATTGGTTTGAGTGAAACAGTGAATAAAACAACAGGAAAAGAAGGCCAGGATTCTATTAATCAAGAAATTAAACAAGTAAAAATTGAATGGGACAATATTCAACAGTTGTTGAAGGAAACTCAAAAATTGCTTGATAAATGTGGACATGCATGGAGTGATTTCATGGAAACATCACAAAAAATGAAATCATGGGAAGACGACTTTGAAAAGAGACTTGAAGCAGAAATGGAAATCAAGAAGATGACTCCAGATTTATTAGAGAAATGCAGGGTATGTATATATTGAATACTAAATGATTATACATAAATATGTTGTATTTCACAATTATTTAATAATATGTATTTTTAGGCACTTCTTGATGAAGCTGTTGCCAAGAAATCAGTTTTAGAAGAGCTGAATGATAGATGCGAAAATTTGATGGAATTAAGTGCTTGTTCATGGGTTCGAGATCAAACTGTACAACTTCAATCTAAATATTCTAATTTGTTGACTGCCATTCAAGGATTAGTATCAAATGTGGAAAAGAATTTATCCGACCACACAGAATTCCAAAAAGCGAAAAAAGAATTACAATCATGGCTAGAAACAGCTCATGGTTCAGTACAAGACTGTATTGGAGTTGGAGACATCCCGTCCATCAAAGATAAACTTGAAACCATCAAACTTGTAACAACCAGAATGACTGAAGGACACCACTTATTACAAGTTTTACAAGATGCATTTTCTAAAGCTATTAATAACACTCCTGCCGACAAGCAGGATAGTTTGAGAGAAAGCATGACCACTTTACGTGAAAGTTGGGATCAACTAAAGATGGACTTAAATTCAATAACTGCTCAATTGAAAGCTTCATTGAGCCGATGGGAAGACTTCAATGATTCTAAAGCCCGTTTGGAAAAATGGATTATCGACACAGAAGAAAGTCTCAAACATAAAACTGATACTAAAGGTGAGCTTGGTGAAATGAAGACATTATTAGAAAGGTTCAAGCATATCCAGGATGAAATAGCTGGAAGAAAACCCGAGATTGAACATTTGAAGACAGAAGCTACAGTACTGAGTTCATGGGTTAAGAATCCATCTGTTTTAGAAAGTGCACGTGCAATTGAAGCTAAATGTGATGCACTCAATGCACATTGCTTATCTTTGAAAAACCAATTAGAATCAGAAATTAATGATTATAATTCATACCACCAATCTCTACAAGACACTGAGAAATGGTTGCTTCAAATATCTTTCCAACTAATGGCTCACAATTCATTGTTTATAACAAACCGGGAGCAAACTGAAGAACAATTAGCACAGCATGCAGTTTTGTTAGATGACATTCAAAAATACCAAACAACATTGGATGATTTGAAAGCTAAAGGACAGGGTCAAATTGATAGATATATTTCAAGCACCCCATCAATTAAAGGATTAATTAACAAGCAGTTATTAAATGTGCAAGACAGTCATAAATCATTGTTAACAACAGCTCTACAAATTGAAAAACGTCTTCTTGAGAGTCTTGCGAAATTCAAGGAATATGAAGATACATTAGAAAGCATAATGGCAAACTTAGATTCTTATGAGCCAATGATTACTGAGTTGGACGTACCAGTCGAAAGTTTGCAACATGGAAAAGAACAACTTGAGAATGCACGGGTAATTTTTAAAATTAAATTTTTATTTTGACTAATTCCCCGAGAACATTTATTTATTTGATAATATTTCAGCTAATGCACAATAAACTGCAAACAGAAAAAGCAAGGTTAGTAGTAGCAGTACAAGCTTGTGAAGCGGCTGCTGCCTCGGTGAGTAGGCCTTCCAGTCCATTGGATACTGCACCACCTCCTATACCTCTTAGAGAACTACAAACTCGAGCTCGTCTAGAAGATCTTATTGACCAAGTAAATAATTATTTTTTTAATGCTTTATGTGTTTTGAATGTTGCATTCTACATTGTATTATTTGTATTTTTTTTTTAAATGAATGTTGGTTTTTTAATTTAATTTTTTTTAATCATATTCATGCATTAAATATAAATTAATTGAAATATCTCATCTTTTAAGCATGAAAAATATGAGTGAAATTCATTGTAATATTTATCATTTTGAAGATTTTTTTTGTTTAAAATATTAATTTTTTTATACTGCATGAAATTTTAGCATGTGTTGTTATTATTTTTGTTTGTTTGCTTAGCCTAAAAGAGCATATAGCTTAGATGCTGTTCCATCTAAAAGGAATGTTAAATTCCTTTTGGAAAAATTACAAACTCCTGAATTCAATAAGAAAATTGAAACATTATCATCTAAAGTAAGTATTTTGCATGTGCTTGTTGATTTTTAAATTATTTATCTATTATTAATTGATAAATTTATAAAAAAATCACCGTATATCATATATTAAATATAATTTTAGGTACAAGGTCACTTGGGTAATTTGACTGATACTGTCAAAGAAATGGAAGAAGCCAGACGTCAAAGAGCAGCAATGGAAGAATGGATACTTCTCCAAAGTGGAATAGTAAATGATTGGAAATGTAATCCTTCAAAATTGCGACCAGAAGCAGCTAAGCAAGAAATGGCTGCCATGAATGATTTGATGAATATTATTGGTGAAAAGAAATTAAAAATTAAAGCCGATATGGCAAATTCTGGTTTGTATTATATAATATTATATGTGAATTAAAATAAGAATTGTGATGATTTTTCTTAATCCTACTTTTTATTTGAAGGTTTTGATGATGAATCTGATCTTGAAGATCAGCTTGATAAACTAGAAGCTGATTTAATGGAAGCCCTAATAAAAGAAAAGAGTAATCAAAAGACCATTGAGCTATTCAGGAAAAATGTGCAAGATATTCATGATTGGTTCAATACTATACTGAAACGAATGGAAGTATTGGACAAAGGATCAGGTTTATCTTGTCCTGAAAAATTGAAAGCCATCGTAGAACTTACAAATGAGTTTAATCATTTAGGACCCAAGAAACTTGAAGATGTCAAGAATATCGTAACAGATGTCATAAATGTTGTGAATAATTTAGATTCCCAACAAGTTGAAGAACAGGTATTTATTTTTATAATGAAATTTATTGTAAATACTTAATTGTAATACTTAATTTTTTTTCCTAGTTAAAATCTGTGGAAAGACGTTACAATGATATAAATAACAGATTACAAAGAAAAGCACAAGTTTTGGAGATAACTCACAAAGAAATTGATGGCACTAGGCAAGAAATAGAGGATACTAGGAAATGGGTTGCTCAAAAGATAAACGAAATGACCAATCCCGAACCACTCGGATTTGAAAGTAAAACTGCCAAGGACCGTCAGCAAGAATTAGTATTTTTATTGAAAGAAGCTGATGGCAAGAAGACTTTGGTAGATTCACTGGAGAAAAAAGTTCGCAATATTCAAAATGAATTGGAACCTGCAGAACAAAATCAACTTGAAACTGCCCTATCAAATCTGGGATCTGAGCAAAAACAACTTTCTAATCTAATCAAATCTGAAATAGAAAGAGTTGGTAATTCTATGCAAGCAAGAAAGAAATTGGAAAATGACTTGGAGAAAGCTCATGCTTGGATTAAATCAAAACAAAGCGAAGTAAGGAAACTCGGAGGCTATGCTCCCCTTAAAGTTTCCAAAATCGAAAAAGAACTCGAAGAACACAAGATTCACAAGAGCGGAATAAAAGATTTTGGCGAAAACAAGCTTAACGATATTCAAAAACAAGGCAATAATATTTTGAGAGAATGTTCTCCAGCTGATAAAGAAAAACTACAAGCTTTATTGGATGCCATAAATAAAGATTATGAAGCTTTGAAGAATGAATCTGACGAGAAATACGCTGCTCTCAACGATTTATTGCAAGGGCGCAAAGTGTTCGAAGATGATTTGAATAAATGCCAACATTGGTTGAATGAAGCTGAAGTTGCAGTATCTGCAGACATAAGAACATCTAATATTGGTCTCTTACAAGAACAATTAGCGAAATATAACAAACTTAACGAAGAAGCTGTCGTAATGGATGAGATTATCAATAAAATATCTGAACAGAGCAAAGGTATATTGCCTTCTCTTTCAGATGCAGATAAATTGCAGCTCAATGAAGAAATAAATTCTCTCAATGATAAGCATGCTCGTATCAAATCAATAATTCGCGATAAAACTAAAATCCTTCAAGACCACATTAAAGATTACAAAGATGCTGCAAACAAAATTGCTGAGGCGGCTAAATACATGACGCATATTCAAACTGAGATCAAAAACTTGAATAAACCAATTGGAAGTAAAGTCGAAGATGTACAAGGAATGTTAAATGCATATGAAACAATTTTGAATGATTTGAAAGCAAATAAAGCCAAACTTGGAGATTTACAAGGTGGTAATTTGGGTGATCTTCAAGATATTTTAAGTCAGCAAGATGATCTGATTAGAGCTATTGAAGATCAGATTTCGAAATTGAGATATTTACTTTTACTCAGAGAACAATTCATTGCATTGATTAACGAAATCATGACATTCATAATGAAATATACTACAATTGTCACTGATATCGAAAAATCTGGTACTACATCTGAAGAGAAAATCAAAAGGTACGACGACGTGATTTTGAGAATCCAAGAATGTGAAGCCACTCTTGCTGCAGCTAACGACAAAGGACAACAAATAGCTGCAGAAGGCACTGCTGCTGATAGAAACAGCATTACCGAACAATTGCAATCTCTCAAACAACAGTTACAAACATTGAGAAGAGCTGTTGAAAGCCAACGCCAAGAACACGAAAAGGCTGCTGCTGAACATAAAAAGATAAGCAACGATCTTATGAAGATTCTCGAATGGTTACATGCTAATGAAGGTGCCGTACGTTCCAGACCACTTTTATTGCGAAGTATCGAAAATACAGATAAGCATATTTCCGAACATGCAAAATTAGCTGATGACGTCAACAAACATCTTGATAATATCAGAAAATTAAAAGAATCTATTAAGCACGACGATGGAATGCCGAGTTCTTTATTGGAGATGCTTTCAGAAGCAAACTCACTTTTAACTACTCTGCCTAGAGAACTAGAAGAACGTGGCAAATACTTGGATGACAACAAACGATATCGTCAAGATTATGCCGCCCTTGTAGACAAATTGAACGCTTGGGTCAAAGAAGCAAATATTCGACTTGATATCGGGAAAGACGGCGTAGATTTTGAAAACATTATTACAGACTTAGAAGAACATAAAATCTTCTTCAGTACCGAACAAGTCATGCGTGAATTAGTTTCTCAGCAGATGCAAAAGGCTGCCGATAAAATCTGGCCATCTCTGAACTCCTCGGAGCAAGAAGAATTATCAAGAGAACAACAAGAGTACAACCAACTGTTGAAGAATACTTTGAATTCGGCAAAATCACGCCAAGTTCAACTCGAACAAGACGTAGAAATCTGGAAAGACTACTGTCAACTTGCTGAAAAAATTTTGGCTATTTTGGACAGGACCAAATTCGTAGACGAACCCGTCACCAGCTATGCCGGTCTTCAATTCAACATTCAGAAGATCGACCACGCTTTGAACGACATTCAGGTGAGTGCTTCAATTTAAAAAATTCGTAAAATATTCCACACCTATAAATAATAGTTGTACCATTGTAATTGGACACTGTGAACCATTTATGTTCCGCGATGATCTCATGCCATCATTACCTACAATCGAAAGCGCTCAATGGACCATGATGGGATCATACAATATTTTTGTCAGTTATTATTTGCGAGTGTGTTCGCGAAGTCGTCTCTCTCAATAATAAAATTTTGTGCATTGAAGTGACGAAAACATTTTTTTTTTCATTAATTTTTGAACATTTGGATTTTTTATCTTTTTCCTGTATGAATAAATCGGTAAAATTTCATAATACATAATATTATTCGCTTTATGAATATGGAAGTGTTTACGAAAAGCAATAATGAATCATGTCCTTTTTAAAATGCTCATCGAGGCTTTTCATATGTTCCGTGACATCATAGTTCAATGTTAACGATATTTCTTTTCATCAATAAATAAAATTAAATAATCCTTATAAAAAAATATTCATAATGTAGGCGTTATGTGATAAATGGCAAGATTTCACATCGCTTACGAATCTTTTTATGTTAACATATTTTCGTAACGATAGTGACAAGCTCAAATTGATTTTCTCCATGTTCATTCAAAATTAGATTGATGAAATAGTCCCATATAAATTTGTACTCGTGTGCACTCATACAAATTAAAGTCATATAATTAATAATTAATCAGCAACGATTGTGCAGTGCGAATTATTTTCGATTAAAAAAACTATAATCAATATTATTTTCGTTTAACAGGGTCAGCAGGCTCTGCTGGACATCCTGCAGGAGCGTGCTCGTGAGCTGGTCCGCCAAGCAGATCCTTCAAGCCGCCAGCATATCGAATCCCGCGAAGCAGCAGTTGCAGCTCAGTGGAGAGAAGTTAGCAGTGGTTTAGAAAAGAGGAAAGAAGTCTTATCCTATTTAGCCCAACGTTGGTCTGCTTTGGACGCCCTCAGGCAGAAATTAGCAGCTCCCATTGCTGCTCTCAACGCAAGGATCAGACACTTGGATCCTGCTCCACGCTCCTTAGCCCATCTCAACGATACCAGAAATGTCGTTCTTGTACGTTTAATTATTATTTTATTTTAGTTTGTATTCTATTGCTTTATATTGACTGTTTTGGTTTTTGTTGCAGGAAGTACGCAGTGAGGCCCAATCTTTGGCAGCTCCGCTCAATGAGATTCGCTCTTTGGGACCCTCTGTTTTGGAATATCTGGAGGCCAGCAGCCCACCGGCCGCTGCTGAAACGAAGGCTTCTCTTCAAGAACTGTATGATGATTATGACAAGTGAGTGATTATTAATTTGTTTTGTTTTTACGTATGCGGAAAAATACACTCGATGGTTCTATTTTCGGATCGGTAATTGATGTTTCGCTTGATGGTATAATCGTTTTATTGTATCAATTATTTTACCGTTTTTGTGTGAAATGACCTTTGGAAAATGAATGCAATTGAAGTCCATAAAAACTGTTTTCGTATGCGACTCACTCGGTTAAATCCATTATTTCATTGAAATTTTCGCAGAAATTTTTTATTGAAAAAATTATTTGATTGATATTAATCGTAAAATTAATGTGTGTTTCGATATTATAGCACAGTATTGTTTATTATATGAATACATATGAAATTTTAAGTTCGAATATTCTATTTCATGATACTCATTTTCATTAATTTTCCGAATATTTTCCTAGACATCTATTAAGCACAACAAAAAACTTTCAATAAATCAAAAATATTTAGAGACATCTTTTATACAATAGATCAAGCATTTAAAAATATTGCGAAATGTTTCATTTAATTTTATTAATAAATTTGAATCAATTCAAGAATTTTCCGACTAAATGTAATTGGAATCGCCTCAGAGATTTTTCAGAATACATAATACGTTTTTGTCTTTTTTTTTCCTTTCAAATAACGAACAACCATTAAACCTCAATTTTCAATTGCGGTCAACAATTACATAACACATTCGAATGCACCTGTGCCCAAACTAGGCGAATGACCACAATTTGCACAACTTATCTGCAAAATAAAAATAATCGTACCAATAAAAACCCGTTCTTATCAAATAACTAAATGTTGTACCATCATATCGCACTAAAGCAACAAATGTTACAAGCCGCTTGGAATTCACCAACTTTTTTTTATCGCACTGTGTTTATTTACATTTTTTTCATGCAGACTGCAATCTACATTACATAGGTTTTGCGTAGTACAGAAAATTTCGGTAAAAAAATAAAATAAAACGAAACGGCAGACTTTGGTTTCGTGATTCGGATTCGTTTCGGAGCCTCGACACGAAAGCTTCGTGTATTTATATACACGTACGAATGTTTTGAGTTTTACGTTTTCAGACCGACTTTCAGCTGAAACTTTTCAGACTGAAAGTGAACGATTGGTGCCGCGATTCTCGAGTTTTTACTTAAAAATTTGCCCTTTCGTGCGTTCGAAGTTATTTCGCAATCGTTAATATACCTAGTTTCGTGTTCACTATTGTGGGTTATATTTCGTTATATAAAAACATTTATGAACTTGGCTAGACTAAGTATTGATAAATCTTGATACGTACTGACAAGCCAATATTATTTGTATTGAAGAATTCATAAAAATAGCTTTTATCAATTTTCCTAAATATAGATCTATGATATAATAAAAGCCTTATTTTCACTTAATCGAATCGAATCCTCAGGGAAACTCACTATGGCATATCGGCCCTGATTGCGATCGATCTTCAGCACTTGGCAATGGGAAAAGCTTTCGAGACGACGCGTCTCTGCGAATTTCTTTTTATAAATGTCAAGGTCGTCCGTGTATCATAATGCGTGCATTTGGCAAGCTCGAATATTTTTCGCTTATGGCCGAATGTTTTATTTTATCCGATAATTTTTTTTCTCTGGCGCTAGGGAATTCACTGTATTGCGTTTCGGGCGCTTGGAAAATCCGGACGTTGAGTTTTCCTCGATTTTTCCGATTTTGTGTTGTTGCATATGTTATTTTTTGCAATGGACTAGTTTTCTCGGGTCATTCGGCTTGTTATACAGTCGATGACTTCATTTGCGGCAGACGCAGTTTTTTTTTCCGCTGAGATTTGAAAGTCACCTTTGAACGGCACGGACACGGCCATAAATTTACGTTCCAGCTTTGAAAAAATGTGTTCGTTTTAATTTTCGCTTTTGCATTAATTTTTACTTCGTATTAACAAGTTTGTAGACGATGTTCGCGTCGAAAGTGAAATTTATATAAATTATCCGCATTTTCCGACGTAAAGTGCGCCAAAATAAAATAGCGCTTCTGACTTTGGCTCAAGGAGAAAATTTGCGCATTTGGTTCTGTTCGCTCTTATATATTTTTTCAAATGCGTATATTTTTCGAACACGTGCCATCATATTTTATACAATATTGTTGATAGTGCGAAGAATAAGTTTATTCATCTTTATCAAGTAATAATATGATTTTTTTATCGATATTTATTCGAGCGCCATGAATGAGATTACTGTTCGATTATTCGGAGCGTTTCGTTGAGCAATAAATTTTTTCGCAATTACCATCATCAATGATTCATAAATGCGTCAAACTGATTACATTTCGTTGCTGAAACATTTCAACCGACTCCATTGCGAAAAATTAAATCGGTCCATTCGTTAACACGTGCAGAGCATATTTC
>JAOXNN020000089.1:3196096-3207626 GCA_028571205.2 Hydropsyche betteni | reverse complement strand
GTTGCTGAAACATTTCAACCGACTCCATTGCGAAAAATTAAATCGGTCCATTCGTTAACACGTGCAGAGCATATTTCAAACAGCCGACAAGGCGAACGCTAAATAATGATAGCATTTTTATTTTTTGAGAAATTTTTCGAATATTGTCCTCGCCGATTTGAATTAGTGATGCGTGGGACGGTTCGTTCTCTCTCTTCAACGTGAGTGTCTCTTGATGTTTTTGTGCAAATTTAATTTTTGCATATTCGCATGACGACATCCATGAGTGCAATGAATGAATCGGTCGCACCACGCAATTAGTATGACGAACACGTGACGAGAAGTGTTCGTGTGACTGTTGAGGAAATTCGTGTACTACGTGTACGTTATGCTGGTTTGGTTTTCGAGATGATTTAATTTTCAGTTTTTGTATATTCTGTCTAATAAATGAGATGCTGTGGTTTTTTGATGTTGTAGAGCGGGTTTATTCAAATGTGATAAATTAAAATTCTACAAAAATGTTTCCTTGCTTTTTCATTTCGTGGAAATGTATAATTTTATTCAGAAAAATATAATAATTAAACATCGGCATTCAGTAATGAGATATGTTAAAAATTTCAACGTTATCATACATTTTTTAATTAACATTTTCGTCGCATTGAAATATTCTCGTTGAATTGTTTTTTTTTTTATCGAATACTCGTAACACTTTACATCTTTCCGAATTCGTACATTCCCAATTATAAAACTGTAGATTCAACATTCGAAAGTGAAAATGCGAACGGATCCCAAGGCGTTCAACTATTTATTTTATATTGGAGATAAAAGCGAAACTGTGATGAGTCATCGACCACGTTTCTTTTTCGATACGCCCAATGCTAACTTGAGGATTTATTTATTGTTTTTAGCTTGCCAACAATGTCGTGTGTGTTAACGAACTGTTATAAGTAAACCTCGATTTCGTAAATTGCGAAAAATACATAAATACATACGCAAGAATCTGCGCCCGATGTCTTCCGACTCGGAAAATATAACGATTTTTCTTTTGAACTACATACCTCTATATTTTCCCGTCTCGTTTGTCCGCTACGTAATCTCCCTACATTATTTATTTGTATTTTTCGCAGACGTATTTTGGCCATCGTCTTGACGGTTTTTACTCAAAGTTAGAGGTTGTTGCATCACGTCTAGCGAAAATCGTAACCTGGCAACTTTTTTGTTGGCAATAAACAGCGACCCGCTTAATTCGCGTGTCGCGTTTTCTAAACGTTATTATCTTATTCATCAGCTCGATAGCGTTCGTACTTTCGCTCGACTGAAAGTTCTGAGTATTTTTTTCGAGAAAAATATAAATCGAGGCATTTGCATATATACGTCATATTGATAAATTGACCTTTAAAAAACATCAAGGTGCTTAACGCCGTTTCAGGGCTATTTCGAAATGATCAGTTACATTTAAATTGAATATATGATATCGGAATTCGAGTTTTGATATGGTCATCGTTCTATAAATATGGCACAATACTAAAATGGTAATGATTACGTATTGTATGAGTTTTCAACACGTCCTGTTTGCAGTTCAGTGGAATTAGTCATGTTATCTCAATTTCGATAGCGTTTCATCGCGACTACTAACAAAATTTTGCACCATTCAAAAATTTATCCTAGAGAGTATTTCGAGTTGAACACGAAAATCTATCGTCCGACGTCTGGCACATCTCCCATTGTCTTTTTTTTTAGCCTTCGAACTGTTAAGATTTTTTTATTTGCGGGTCGGAACTCTCGCTCGGTTTTCGACGGCGCGTCCTCGGGTTTTTTCATATTTAAGCGAAAACTTGGAGGATTTTATTATTATTTTGGATGGGGTGACATCATTTGGTCTTCGGACAGTTCCGAGTGTTTACATTTCGTATTCGTATCGCGCTTCTCTACATATATTCTTTCGTCCGTCATCGGCTGACGACCGGTCGTCCTTAACACTTTCGAAGATTCGACGTGGTAGACGATGACGTATCCGATTAATTTTAATGTCCTCGATTGATACAATTTAATGATGTGATTATAAATTAAATAAATGTAAATAGAATTTACCAATCGGAAGCGGGTCTCTTATGGGTATTTGCCGATTGATTATGCGGTCGTAGTCTCGGATATTTCTTATTAGACGTTCGAAAAATCGGTCATAAATTTTCTCGCCATCGTAATTTTTATCGAACGTTTCCGTATTTTTCGTATAGATTATTATTTGTGCTTGTACTTTGATAACACGAAACTTTTTATCTATTTATAATTTATGGCTATTAAAACATAAGTGTTTTTCGACAACAATTTTTTCCGTTATCGAAAAAAAACTCGATGACGTTTGCCACCAGTTAGGAATTTGTATGGCGTCTATATTTAAAGTGGCCCAGTTGCGAATAGTCTTATGGTGTATTTTTATACTTTCGCTTTGCCGAGTGCGATGAACGAAATCGAAAAAATAATTCAAATGCCGCTGAGTCTGTAGAAAAAAACGATTATAATTTATAATTTCGTCGAGACCCTGAAATTCATCAACAGTGCATGGCCTGATTCATTTGAAGCATATCGCACACATAATCACTCGGCAACGAGTCTTCTTTTTTTGAGGGACCTGCAAAAAATGATCTAATTAAGATGAATTTTAAAAACAGCTGTAAAACTTATTTTTTTAACGCAAAGCTTAATTCGGTTCAGAATGTGCGTCTGTTACTAAAATAATGTGACCATCATGTTTCCGGATTCGTTCTCAGACTGCACACGTACGCGCGCATATTTTTGAACGGTTATATAACGAATTTTTCTACGATTTATTATTTGAAAGTCATTATGCATTCAATATTTAATATTCGCGAATATTTAAAACTAGTTTTGAAATTCTATCTATTACCAATTTCTATAAATATGCGGTGAAATAAGAGCATGAGATCATAGAATGCATGCAGGTGAAAATATTTTCATGATTGTGTTATCTTTTAGGTGTAGTTTATTTTTTTATTGATAAGTAGTATTATAGTATTATATTAAACATCGTTGTTTTTTTATATCGTATGATCCGCATTATATATTAATTTAATTTACTTCGCTGAAAAACAATAAGTGCGATAAGCTGACAGCTTTGCTTATCAATCTTCATTTCAATCCAAAAAAATTAAACGAAAACAAACTCCGTATCAGATAATTAATTGAATTTAATTTCAAAACGATCAACTCATATCGATTCAATTTTAAAATTGATCTTATAAATTTCAAATCGAACACGACATGCACTCATGCATCTCGATATTAGCCACGAGCAAATATTATATTTCGATTAATTTATTGATTTTATCCATCGGTCCATTTCTCACGAGCGATGCACTCATACAAGACAAACATTAGCATACTTAAACACCGAATCATCGGAAAATCTGATTCGTGCAATAGCGCAATGCAGTCACCACCCCAGCGTTGCTCTCTCATTCGAGCGTTTACAGATTGATCCTTTAGCTGAAATCCGAAAATCCCTATGCACAATCCTTCCGCGTTATCTATCGAATGCTATTGTTGATTTCGAGTGCATCTGGCTGGCGGAAAAGAACGCCTCGGTTGCTCCGGGGTGGGCGCAACTCGAGCTATATCGGGCCCCGTGAAGGGGGGGCACCTGACCACGGGACTCCGCCACCGCCAGAACTTCCCGGGCAACGGCACTGGATGGCTGGAGGCCCCACTGGCAGCCGAACACTAGAAGGTTCAATAAAATAACCCGTGAAACCCCCCGAGGACCCCTCCCTGGTCTTGGTATAGCCACGCCGCGTAATTCCGAGAAACGCTGCACTGGCGGTCTCGCTCGCAGCTCTCGCTATTTTCGGGTCGACATCAACATTGGCCGCCCGACTATTCGCGTCAGCGTTCATTATTTAGATCGAATCCAAAATAGAAGAGTACACACACACAATATTCGCACCGTGCTCGCGTCTAACTAATGCTCGTCTCCTTTGCAGGCTCCTGAAGTTGCTGTCGGACCGACTCAACAAGGCCGAAAGCGACATCGCTGACATTATAGAGGCAGAGAAGCAAGTTGCTGCATTGAAGAATATCGCTGAAAAGACACTGAACGACGTTAAGGCATTTAAAGTATTTGGCGAGAATCAATCCGATCTAGAGAAGGGGTTGGAGGATCTGAAGAAGCGCACTGCTAAAGTCACAGGCGACGCTAAGAAGCTTTTGAGCGACACTGATAAGAAGTATAGTGCTGTTGAACAGTCTGTACCTTCGGATCTTGCTCAAGCACTGTCGTCTTTGGAACTTCTGACGGAAACTTTGAACAACGCCATGGATGAGAAGGACCGCGAATTCAAGCGGGCCAGGACCGTCAGATATGATTACAGTAAAGACGTTGATGACGTGCAATCGTGGTTGCAAAAAGCAGAACTTCAAATACAAGATCGGACTCTAGAGCCGGAAGCTCACAAAGAAAGATTGCAGCACTTGCAGTCCGAAATCGGACCAATCGGGGACAAATTGGAAAGGCTCACTAAAAACGGAAGAACGATTATCGAAAACAGTCAGGATGATAGCGAGAAAGATCTCATTAGGTCTACTATCGACAACCTGACAGATCAAATGGCACAGGTCAAGAGCCTGCTTGAAGATAGGAAGCAGAAGGTCGGAGATAGCTTGGACGCATGGGCGAGGTTCTTTGCCCTCAATGAAGCAGTACGTCAGTGGGTGGAGACACAACGAGAGTTTTTGGCTCAGCCAATGCATCTGACAACACTGCAACAAACGCGACAAAAGCTCAGCGAATACTCGGTACGTCGCCAGCTATTGCAGTTTAACTCCAATCGTACACGGCTAAACACGTTAGATTATTTAATCATTTTCGTCTATTTTAGGGTGTTCTGAAGAGTTGCAAAACGCAAACGAAGAATCTGAGCGAAATGGCTAAAGAAATAGAAAATATCCAACAAACAGCCAGCGTCGGAGAGCTTCCAAGAATTTTGGAGGCCACCGACGCGTCCAAGACTGAAGTTGAAGGAAAATTGGTGGAATTGGTAAACATGCTCGTGCAAAAATATAATTGTTTCGACTTTTGTTTATGTTTCAGCGTTTATTTTTTGTACCGTTTGCAGAACGCTCTGTTGCAAGAGACCTCTGAAGAATGGGAGCAATGCGAAAAGAAAATGAAAGACGTGCGCCATTGGATCGACAAGACCAAACAAGCGTTGGAGTCGCCCCAAAACAAGAAGAAGCCACTTCGAGACCAACTGGCTCTTCGCGAAAAAATACTAGGGGATATATCAATTCAAAAAACGAAGATATCGATGTCCGTTGATAAACTGAACGTGAGAATACTTAGTTTTTATTCGATTCTTTTTGTTTTCAGAATTTTCATCGATTGGTACACTTCATCGACTACAAACTGGATTATAGGAGGGACATGAGAATATAGGTTTGATATGATGTCTTTGTGTGTTCAGGTCCACTTCAAAGCGGGTGTTGGTGGAGACGAATGTGTCGAGGTAGCAGCAGCAGCTCTATGTTCAGAGCTGGATGCGGTAGGTGCCGAAGCGCGAGAACAAGCCGCCCATCTGGAAGCAGCCAATGCTCAAGTTGAGGCTCATGCAGCCGAACTGCAAAAACTGAGGGCTCTCGTTCTGGAAGCAGAACAGAGACTCAGAACAGCGCTGGCACCCGTGCATCAACCCAGGGATCCTGAAGCCGCTGCGCACGAACAACAGGTAAACACTTCATTTTACCACTCACCCAACCACCATCTCGACCACACACCGGACACCGTTCACATCCGCGTCACACACAATTATATTATCATAGGATTACACAGACTCACCGTAGATATCTCTGATATATTGTATCGACCGAGCTTCAGCGCTCGGACACACGAATATGTCGAAAATTTTCAGGAAAGTCAATTATACACGTGGCTAGCGACGTAGCAGCATATAACCATTATATTGTTGTTTTGTAATATACAATGATATTCTAGTTTTGTACACCGACACGAGAATAAATATGGAAATTTCTAAACGACCCCAAGTCGTTCGGGAAGTTTCCGTATTATAACCTCGATACCTTCCCCATGCAGCCGGGCGGGATTCGCAATTATCATTCTTTCAAATTAGCATTGCTTGGTTCCGGTACGCTAGATGTTATTTGCATTCATCACTTATCACATTTGGTCTGCTTGTTTAAAAAAATACATAAACAAACTTGGTGGAGGTTATTTGCTTTGTTTCACTGCTTTTACACAGTTGGCTGTCTACATTCTTATGGATCGACAAAGGTACTTTATCTTACTGTATAAACAAACAAGGGATGTGTGTTCAAAACATGAATATTTATTATTATGATTTCAATTATTGTCATATTTTGTTTACTATCCCTCGTTTTGTTATGTTTTTTTTTTTATTTTATTCTTTTTTTCACACTGCATTCTTTTCTTTTGCTGCATCCTCTTCCGCCCGCTCCTTGCCGACTTTCCCGATTTTTATCACGTTTTAATTTTGAATCATTATCCTCAATAAGGCGTGTCGCGAAAGAATAAAATCACTGCAAAGTAAAATCCAAGCTCGCAACGAGCGAATCAAGCTGCTGCTGCAGCGGGGCACCCCCGATTCGGAGCCCCTTTCAGACACGTAGCCCCCGACGGCGTCGGGGGCGCACGTTCACGTTCGATGTGCACACACCACACTACCATTCAATCAAAAAAATATTATAAAATAAAATCAAAACAGCGCATTTGAACAATCGCAGCCACTAGCCGATATCTAAACGGAAAAAAAAAACAAATTAATATTTAATATAAAATAAACATTAACACACTCGATTAGTATATATAATTGTATAAATGTTAAAATCATCACTGAGAGACGAAATATTATAATTGGGGTTCAGGCACTGCACACGTCTGCGGAGGGGTGGCGGCTGCGTATCCAGGAGCTGGTCGTCCTCATCCACACGGCCGATCCTTACTACGTGTTGTCGTCGGGCGCCCCCATGAGCCCCCCGCCCGGGGGGCGGCGCCTCGAGGAGCCTCGGCGGCCGGCGCGCGCCCACTCGCCCGGCGCCCGCCGCCGCGACACCACACCAGAACTCACCGCCATGATCGTCAACACGGCGGAAACGGCCCGACAGAGCCGTCGCAACCGCAACCAAAGACCGCAACAACCCAGAGAACCACAACATGAACAGCAACTACTCGCACCGCAACCAGATCGCAGCCGGTCCAAAAGCCCCATGTGGGCGCCCGGTTCCACCTCGTACGCCGACATCCTCAAGGGACTCGAGCTGAAACGGCAGCAAGAAGCCAGTGAAAGACTCCACAGTGAAAACGTTCCCCGATTGCAAACTTTGCCGCATCACGTGTACAGTGAACGTCAACAAACGAACCCACGATACATCGATGGAAAGTCGATTGCGGCACGCGAGCGTTCGTCCGACGATGATGTCACCGACGACGATCGATACACGTGCGAATTGCCACAGACGTTCCACAACGCTCGCTACGAAAATGTGCTGCGCGATTTTTCACCGGACGACATCGCCGACAACGGCGTCGAAGTGCCGAATACTGTCAGCGAAACGACGGTTTATTCGACGAATCCTTACGGCGTGCGGGCCTACGACGAATACGTGATTCCGCCTCTCACGTACACGGCTGAACATTTCGCCGCTCAAGGGTTCCACCTGCCTCAACCCATGCCCGACTCGCTCGCCGGGCTGGTAAACGAACCCGCTGCGATACCATCGCACGCAGATATCCAAACCGAAGTCGATCAGCCCGAGTATGTAGAACGCGAAGAAACCAAAACTGTGAGCGAAGAAACGCCACACAAAGAAACTGAATTAGACAGCGCTAGCGGATTCTCGTATGCGCAAATCTTGACGCAAGGATTGTCGAATAAACCCAGCCAGCCATCCAGTGCACCGTCGAGTGCGAAGCCTACGTATGAGCCCAAGCACGCGCAAATTGTAGTTGAGAAACAATACGAAAAGTCTCACTCTCGTGACGAACGTGTCACCGGAAGCGAAGACAGAAAGCAGCCCGTCAAAGGTCACAAGAAGCAACAGCACGTCGCGACCTCGAAGCCGCTATCGAAAGACTTCGCGGCCGCCGACACGGCCAAAAAGACGGGCCGCAAACGAACCAAGCCGACCAAATTGTCGGAGGCGTCTGATTTATTCAGCGATAGTGAGGAGGCGGTTTTGGAGCCGCGGACCGAGGTCGTCGTCGCGGGAGAGCCGGCCGACCACGTGGCCGTCGACGACAGACTGGCGCGCGCTCCTTCGCCCCTCGAGACTCCGCCCCCGGGCCCCCCGGATTCCCCGCCCGTCGAGGAGGCGGAGCCGGCCCCCCGAGACGCCCCCGCCAAGAAAAAGCACAGAAAGCACAAGAAAAACGCGGTCGACGAGATCGAAAAAGCCCTGAAAGAAATACGCACCGAAGACAAGAAAAGAGAACACAAGTCTGAGAGCGACGAAAGACCCGCCGATGCCAAAATCGCGCCAGAAACGATCGACGAAAAATCGCAGACGAAGTCTGGCAAAAGCAAACGGCGACATCATAAAGCGAGTCAACAACCGACCGAGGATGTTGTCGAGCCGATTTTGGAGATCACGGCTGAAACGATTGTGTCGACCGCGCCTGTGGCCGACGTGAAGGAAATCGAAACCCACGAAGGCCCTACCGATGCTAAAAAGAAACACAAAAAGAAAAAGAATAAAAAAATGGATGCGAACGTAGCAGCGACGCCGCTCGAATCGGACGCCGTTAAAGTTTCAGACGAAATCGATCGCACGCGCGTAGTTGAAACTAGTCAAGAAGAGCCACCAGTGGACTCTGATCAAATTGCGTGTGTTCGAGAAAATGTCGTTGAGGATGCGTTAGTTGTGAATGACACTTGTAAGAATGTTGTTACGTGCGTTGAACGGACTGAAGTGTTTTTGGAACCTAGTCAAAATGAATCGCAACAAAAGATGAAAAATATTGATGTCGTTAGAGAAAATACTAATGAAGTTATAGAAGATATTCATATTTCTTCTACTGAAACAACGTTGAAAACTGAAACAATAATATCTGAAAATGTTAATATTGTTCATGAAAATATTGTCGAAAAACAATCACCTGAAACTATCGAAATTGTTCACGATACTGAGAAAGAAATACCAGCTGAGAAAATTCAAGAAATTGCACCAATATCGCAAACTAGTCATGAAAATATTGTAGACACACTATCGGAAATTGTAGAAAATGTTCGAATTTCTTTGACTGAAACATCAATCGAACCGCTTGAAAAAATCGTTCAAGACAATATTGTAGATACATCATCTGAAATTGTCGAAAATGTTCGAGTTTCTTTGACTGAAACTTCAATTGAACCGCTCGAAAAAACCGTTCAAGAAAATATTGTAGATACACCATCTGAAAAGGCCAAAGATGTTCGAGTTTCTTTGGTTGAAACTTCAATCGAACCGTCCGAAAAAACTGTTCAAGAAAGTATTTCGTACGATGAAGAAAAATTAATTGAAAAAGTTGTAGTAACGAAAGAAATTACTCAAACGACTACGTCCATTGATCACTCTCAAAGAGAAATATCTGTTGAAAAAACACGTGAAAGTTCTGAAGAAAAAGTCGATCAAAATAAGAAACAAATTCAAGAAGATATTTCTGAAAAAACAACGAAAGAATCTTCTCCTGTTCCCATTACTGAAACTGTAATAACAGAAACGCAAACATTACGACCAACTAAACGAATTGTATTAGTTACTCACGAAGAAGTGAAAATGAAACCTGTATATCAAGTAAAAATGCACATTCCTGAATCATCCGTATCACGAAAAGTTATTAAAGATAATAAACCAATCGAAAGCGAAAAACAAATTGAATCAAATAAGCTCACCGTTGTTGAAAAGAATGTTGACGAAATATCCAATGAAAAAGAAAATTTGGATTCAAATATTGAAAAAGCTCAATTGATTGAAAACATATCAACAAATATTAAATCGCAAATGAATAATCAGGAAATACAAACAACGACTATTACTAAAGTTACGACTACCGAAAAACAAACAATATGTGAATCTAAAACTGTAATCGAAAAAACAGTCGAACGTGAAAAATCTGAAGAAAAACCTCAACAATTAGAGATTACAGAGATACAGGAAATCCCTGCTGTAGAAGAATTTTCTAAAAAATCTAAAAAACGGAAGTCGAAAAAATCTTCCGAGAATAAATCAAAAGACAATAATATTGAAATAACAACAGAACAACCAGTAATCGAGGAAACACAACCAAAAACAGTCGTTATTGAAAAAGTCGTACCTTCAGAAAATTTGGTTGTCGAAGAAAAACCAATCGAAGATAAAACTAATATTGATTCTCAAATTATTGAAGAATCCTGCGTTATTTCAACCGTTAAAATTACATCTGAATTACCTAAAGAAGTCGTCGAAACTATAACCACAGAAAAAATTGAGTTACCTGTTAGCAAAAAATCGAAAAAAAATAAGTCGAAGAAAAAAGAGGACACAGTAATTCTAAATACTGAAATATCGGAACCTGTGGTTGAAATTATTCCCGAAGTTAAACCGGATACTCAAAAAGTTACTGAAAGTATTGTTGAGGTTTTGGAAGAATCTACACAAAAAGTTCTACCATCACCAACAGAAAATATCACTGATATTCCAACTAAACCTGCAGATAATATTCAGTCGGTACAAACAGAAATTATCACTGAAATTCCAGATAAAGTCGTTGAAAACGTCACTTTGGTACAAACAGAAAATGTAATCAATGTTTCGGTAGAATCAGAAAAAATAACATTAATCACTGAAAGTGAATCAATTGTACAAAATATTCCGACGAAAGAAATAATTCAGGAAGAAATAATTGTTGAAAAATCAAAAGAACCTACAGAAAAACCTGAACAATCTGAAATTTTAGAATCAGCTCAGAAACCTGAATTATTTATCGATGATGTCACACAAGCTATATTTGGGTCAGTTCAAGACAGAGGGTCTTCGAAAAAATCTAAAAAACATAAGAAACCACCACCAGATTTGACTGGGGAGGACCTTGAACTTTATTTCAGAATGAAGGAAGCCAAAAAGAAGAAGAAAAAGGCTAAGCAAGAAAACGTATTGAAACCAGAGGATGATGTACCCGTTGTTGATATTGAATTGGATGTGAAGGAAGAACCTGTTGTTACTGAAACTATTCCTGAAATAGCTCAAAATGTCACTGAAGACTTAGAACAGCTGGAAACTTCTGTTCCGGATGAAATTGAAATTGATTCAAATCAGTGGTACTGTAATTACGACTATCGTACGTTTTTCGATGCAGAGAAAAAATATTACGAATCTTTAGCTAAAGAAATTATTTTAGCGCCTGATAGCGTTGAAGTAAAGCCGGAAAAAATAATTGAAGATTCTAAAATGCCACCAGAGTCGAATGTTCCGATTGAAGAAATACTCGAAGTCAATAACACTGCGCTTTATTACGAAATTCCAAAGTATGACATGTCTAGAATGA
>JAOXNN020000089.1:3132398-3190688 GCA_028571205.2 Hydropsyche betteni | reverse complement strand
CTTTCAGCATCTCTGATGACGAAACAACTGATAAAGTAGAAATAAAACCAGAAATTCAAACTTCAACCACTGTAGTTACTGCCGATGAAACAATTGATAAAGAAGACATCAAACCGGAAATAAAAGGAACTTCTACCACCGTAGTTACCACCACTCGAACTATCACCGAATCGGTCAAAGAAGCTCCCAAAACGTATGCTGGTTTACCAATCGATTCATCTTCAGTTGCTTGGATGGACGTTTTGGACGAACCTTTCAGCATCTCTGATGACGAAACAACTGATAAAGTAGAAATAAAACCAGAAATTCAAACTTCAACCACTGTAGTTGCTGCTGACGAAACAGTTCATAAAGTAGAAAACAAACCGGAAATAACAGAAACTTCTACGACCGTAGTCACCACCACTCAAACTATCATCGAATCGGTCAAAGAAGCGCCAAAAACTTATGCTGGTTTACCTATTGATTCGTCGTCAGCTGAATGGATGAATGTTTTAGATGAGCCTTTCAGTATCCCTGATGATGATGATGAACCAATCGAAGATAAAACGATTGACATTAAACTTGACACCATTGAAATTCCTGCTGAAATCCCAAGCGTTCAACCCGTTCAAGAAACTATTGAAATTTCTCTGATATCTGAAGGAAATTCCACGAGTGAATCATTAAAACCGGAAGTTCCCGTTATTGATGAAAAAGAAAAGAGTAGGAAGAAAAAATCCAAGAAAGTTAAGAAAAACCCTAATCTTGAATATGAACGATCTGACTACATTGATGATGTAGAAAAACCGGAAGATGTAAATTCCCAGGAAACGTCAATTGTTACTGTAGAAAATGTGTCAATTGAAACTACAATTAAATCAGAAAATCTCATGTTCGAAGAAAAGTCTGTGACTGATGAAGTTATCATAGATGATAAACCAGTACAAGTACAAGAAACTGTTATCAAAAAGCAAAAGAAAAAATCTAAAACTGGCAAAGAAATCTCAGAAAAACCATTGGTTTCAGCCAATATTGAAAAATCTATCGATAGTATTCAGCCTATAGATAGGAAAACGTTAAATGAAAGTTTCATCACTGCTGAATCTACGATGATGATCCCGAAATCGACTTCTGAAATTAATGTTACGGTCACTGAAAACGTTTCAGTTTCAGAAATACCTGCCGCTCCAACACCTGAAATAGTAACCGTGCCGGAAGAGATTATTACTGCTAGCGATGTCAAAGTACATGAAACTAAAAAGGAAGAGAAAATTGCTATCGCAGAAGAAAAACCTAAACAAAAAAAGCAAAAGAAGAAGAAAACTTTTGTTGGAAAACTTTTTGGTTTCATCACTGGTAATGTAGAAGATGGAGAAGCTTTTGATACAATCGATACTGAAAGTAAACTAGATGTATCAGTAGGAGAGGCAATAATACCAGTTGAACAAAATGCAGAAATAATCGAAACATCTGTTGAAATAACAAGCAATAATGTTTCAAGCCAGAAAATTGATATACCTGAAACATTGCCAGAAGTCGTAGAAAAACCAACTATTTTAGAAGTCGAACGTGTTATACCCTTGAAAAACGAAGAAATCGATATTTTGCCTGATGTACAAATTAAAAATTTACAAGAAAATACATCAGTAGAAACACCAGCAGATACATTAGCAGATTCGGACAAATTAGTGCAAACCGGAGTTAAGATTACGACAGAAATTGTAACTTCCGTTACTGATAATGTTAAAAACTTTATTGAAATATTAGAAGATGTTAAGACTCGACCGGAATCTGAAACTATATTTGAAACTGGAAATTCATTATTGGAAACTCCGTCTGATATTAAAGATGAAATTGTGGATAGAGATAATGAAATTAAAGCTACCGACGCTTTCTTGAAAAAAGAAATTATTTCTGAAAGTAGTAAAAAATCGAAAAAATCGAAAAAGAAGTCTAAACACGAAAAAGATATTCCATCATTAAATAAAACAGATGATGTTGAAATAGTTGAAACTGAAATGATTCCCAAAGAAATTATAGATATCAATGAACCAGACACAAATACCGATATAATGGAATCAGATTTTAAAGATGTCGTGTCGAAGAAGTCAAAGAAAAAGAAACCTAAAAAGTGTGATAAAAATGAACCAGTTGAAGAATCAATCGAACCGATTGCAGAGCCACTCCCAACTGAAGAATTTACAATTGACCAATTATCATTGGAATTTACTACGAATATAAATCCGGTTGAAATTCCCCTAAAATCAAATTTAACTTACTGTACTCTTGAAAAATCAGAAAGTTGTCCTATTGAAGATGTAAAATTAGAAGAAACTCCGGTGTCTGAAATTCAACAACCAGAAGAACCGATCACAGTCGAAAAGGTCGAACCTGTAATACCTGATCAATCACCTGAAGTTATTTCGACCAAAGAAGTTATAAAAATTGATTCACCAATTAGCAAGAGATCTAAAAAGCGAAAAGGCAAAAAACACACAACCGAAGAAGAAAAACAAACAGACGATGCAGAAAAACAATCGGACGTGGAGGCGCCCAAAGAAAATATTTGCAAACGTACATCTCCGGAAAATATAAATAAATCGGTTTCAGCAGACGAATCGGCTTTCGAAACGCCCATCTTACATGACGGATCGTCTGAAAAATGCGAAACTGTCGTCGATGAAACGCTCGCTTTGAAACTCGAACCGAGCGAAAATAAACAACAGGTCGTTGACGATGTTTGCACGTACGCCACTAAAGTAGAAAAGAAATCGAAAAAGAGTAAGAAGCCGACCGCGGCTGAAAGTGCAGATTTGACTAAGGCGTTCATCGAAAGTGAAAAATCAATTGCTATAATGGCACCAGTCAAAGATAAGCCCGAAATTAAAAATGTTACTCTCATAGAAAGCGAAGTTCGCGTCGTTAGCGAATTTGTAACCGTTGAGAAAAAAGATCAGAACGATTCTTTGATCGGCAGTATGACCGATGCGGATGTTTCTTCGATTGCGGAAGATTCATCATGCCCCCTATCTCTTCCTGTATCTGATTCTAAATTAGATGAAGTCGCCAGCGATTCCCTTTTAGCTGATCCTCAAATATCCGAAATTCCTATCGAGGCAACCTTACTAACAACCGAGATCGTCGAGTCGTCGGTACCTCAGATTGACGAAGACCAAATCCTCCGCGATAACATCAAAAAGGATTGTGGTTTCTGGGTCGACAAGAACAGATACCACGACGCCGAGAGAGATTGGCAAATGGTTTTGGCTCTTATGTCGAAAAATTCCGAAAGCGCCGCCGAAACGGCGCCAGAGCACGAAGAACCCAGAGGTCCCGACGGAGACGGCGACTCGAGTCCTCCCCCTAGTTCACCCCAATTCAACCCCGAAGATCTGGACCCGAAGAGGTCGTTTATGGACTTCGGCACTGACTTCTCGTTCGTGGACCTTCCGGGCGGAGTGGCTGGTTGGCGCGACCAGAGCACCTACTTAGCCGAGGTCCGACCGGAGCCTATTGAGGATACTTTAGTCGTGAAGACAATACCGGATGAACCCAAATCCGTACCGAAACCTGAACCTATACCTGAACCTTTACCCGAACCCGAACAAGTTCAAACCCCACTTGTTGCTCCTGTCCAAAGTGAACCGAAAACCCCTGCAGGAACAGTTGTGGCAGCTCCAGGCAGTCAGCGGCTCCAGGAACCAACTTCAGACGACTCCAAGGTGATTCACAGTCGAATAAGAGTTGTAAATTTAATTTCCAGTTTTTTTTCAGTGTTCTTAACAATTTTACCAAGCATGCTTTTGCTGATTTTCCGATATGAGTTTGGACGCATTTTCCAGATTGAGAAAGCTTCTGAATCCTATATACATATAGAAAAGTTTCGATAACGAATTTTTAAAATATAAAATTTCGTTTATTTCAAGCTCTCCTATTTTGTCAGATTATTTCAGATTTTTTAATAATTTGGCAGTTTTTTGTTAATAATTTGTGCATGTTACTATATTTATTAGATTTTTAATATTCTATTTAATATGATTTTCAGTAGATAATAATATTTGTAGTTATTAGATAATCTAAAAATAGTTACCTAGTTTTGCAAATAACATATCTTACAAATCAAAATGTTATATTTTCATATTTTTCAGCCTATTATCTTTTTTCAACTTTTTTTTATATATTCTTGATTGTGAAATGAATTTTTTTTAACCCGAATTCCGATATTGTTTCTTCATATTGGGTAATTTTCAATTAGCATGGAAGTTCAAGTTTTCAATTATATTTTGATTTACAAAGATTTCATAGTTTTTTCAACTTTTCTGAATAACTGAGCTTATGAACCCGTAGTTGGATATTGAACCATCGCATCGCCATGAAAACGCTATATGTTTTTATTTATATATAATTTACAGAACGAATTCCTCAAGCTAATGATATTTTTTGCATGTGCTCAATGTGTTAATTTTTTTTTTGAATTTTTTATTTTGATAACTAATACGTGTGTTGGTGGCATTCTCAGGATTCACTATCTAGCAACATTGACGATCTTCAGCGATCCATCGAAAAGTGCGAAGTCGGATTGAGCAATCTGCCAGACGAAAGCCTTCAGGCCATGCTGAATGGAATACTCGTAAGTCAAACATTAAAAAAAATACGCATAAATTATTTTCTTGTATAAATATAAAGAAAAAAAACTATTAAACGACAACCATTTTCTCTAGCAACTTCAGATAGATTATGTAAATTTTATTAAAATTTTGCAGGTCGGGATTTTATAGAAATATAAATTATGATTTAAAAATAATATAAATTGTATAAAACTTAAAAATAACTGAGATTGATGATTTTCATTTAACAAATGTGTTCTTTTTTGTAGATAGGGAAATATTATTTGAATAAAAATCTATCGAATGGTTTTTTTTATAAATCTTGAAATAATCACATGAAATTTATTTGTAATATTTCCCTAGAGTAGACAGAATGAAGTAATTAACAATTCATCACATTTCATTTGTAAATGATAAAAATAACAATCGTTAGAACCGACAAAACTAGAAATATCGTTTTACACGCGACGCAAATAGACAATAATGGAATCGAATCCATTCGACAACAAAAAAAAAGAGATCAATAAATTAACAGCGCACTGACTATTGGCAGTCTCCAATGTTTTTCATTTCCAAAATATAACTTTCATATTTATTTTTCACTATATATTTTTCGAGTGGCGCTAACGAATGCTAGCGAACGTAAATATAGCGTCATTTTCTATTATTGACGATGACGACCTCCGTCGTTACATCACAACTATATTATTACAACGTATTTAAACCGTAATACATATTATTCATTATGTAACGTCTGGAAATTATATACCATACGCAGACCCACGAAATTGCGGTACAATTCGGCTGTGTCTTAGAACCTTGACCGTGAAATCGATTTTTTTCAATGCCGCCACCAAAGTAGGACGACCAATGAACCGCATATGTAGCCCAGACAGTTTAAAATTTCTTTTAAAAAACGATTACGCAATCATAAACAAGCGTAATATTTATTTCTGGCTCTTTCACCTCTCTATATTTAAATATTCATTCATTGAGTGCTCTCGACGTTCCGAAGATCTGATGCAATTTCCAAAAACGCACTATCGATATTTAAATAAGCATCGGTTCGTTGTTTGTATTCGGTTCGATTTAGCACGGATTCGGCATATAAATAGGCGTTACGTGTTTTTTGGGAGCCAGCTGATGGTCTCTGGGAGAAGCATGAGGTCATCTTTCCTTCAGGCGAGACCTCTGGTCTCTAAGGCCACATCAGACACGTTTGGTTCTCCGTCGTAGATAGTCTTCTTTCGGTGTTTGTTCGTTTTATCTTGCATAAGTGTGTATTCGAAGTGAAATTTTGGATTTTCGTCGTGGTTTCTGGGTCGGTTTTCAGCTGAAAAATTATATTGGTCGTTGTGGATTTGTTGGTTTTTTTCAATTGTAAATCGTGTCTCGTTACGTTTTTTTTTTATTTGCTCTTAGCGTTAGAATATATTCTGCGAAGTATTTGCATATTATATTAAATCGATGCGATGTTTAAATTTCAATTGGAAACTCGGGTGCTTGTTTGAATAACTATTTTAAAATTATTATTATTATAGTTAGTGATGGAAAATTTTATCATCAGAATATAAACCAGAGTGAACTTATAATAGAATATCTTTTCAATACATAGCATTAAAATAAAACGAAATTCATTTAAAATTAAACACTTTCTGAAACGAACGAATACTAAATAGATATATGTAGTTCCAAATTCAATACAAGTAAATGTAATACTTAAAAATAAACTTACAACGCAATACATCAAAATAATTCGACTATTTTTAAAAATTATGTAATTTAAATCATTGATATTTAAAAAAATATTTTTGTGAAAATTTTTAAAAGTGAATACTCCTGTTATATTTAAATCTATTTTAAAATACTTCGAATATACAAATATTTTTCTTTTAAAATAATCAATCAAGAGTTAACTGATTTTTGTGCTCATATTTTGTAGGGTGCACGTACTGAGTTACAAGCACAACAAATTGAAGCTGACCGATTGGAACGGGCTGCTGCAGCTCTCGGCACAAATCCTGATGCTGCTCCGTTAGCAGCACATCTTGCTGCATTAAGTGCTCGTCTACTTACTCTGACAGCACATGCGGATAAAGCAATTACTGCATTACAGGTATTTTTTGATTTTGTTGAAATCAATGAAGATTCAAAACATCTTTTGCGTTCGAGTCAAATACATTATTTTTTTATAATTTTTAGGCGGCTCAGGAAGAACAAAAACAACGTGCAGAACAGTTAACTATATATCAAAAACTACTCATAGATGTAGAAAATTGGTTAATTACGGTTAAAATTTATCTTCAAGAAGATACAAAAGATTTAAATCCATGTGAAATTAATGAAAATATAAATCAATATAATAAATATAAGATTGAACTGAATGATCAAACAAACAAATTGAAAGAACTAAAAGATTCGTGTGAGCCACTTTTGCAACATCCTGATGTGGAATCTCTTTCAAGAACATTACTTGATCAATTAGAAAATGTATTCGTTGTTCTGAAGGATACTGATGACGCTCTAGGAATCAAATTGGTTGATTTGAACAAAAAATTATCTAAAGCCAATGCCGAAGAACCTGTCAGTGAACATTTGAATTCATTGACTGATAATACGCTCGATTCTAGTCCTATGCCAGAAGAAGAATTAGTTGAAAAGAAATTTGAAAAAGTTTCTCAAGAAATCATAGAAAATATCCCTCAAACTTACGCAACTATTGAAACTCAAACTGGACAAAGTTTGAGATCTCCTGAACCAGAGAAAGTAGATGCATCTGTTCTTTGTATTCCTCCGAGCAACGTAGAAGTTCAGACTGACACTCAAATTGCTAAACCAACCAACGTTTCAGAAAAATTGAAAATAACACAGTTTACTTCAGGTGACCAAGAGACGATTGAAATTGCTAGTAGGCCAATAATTGAAGAACCAGATGATGATATTGATAACCTGTTGATTGAAGCAAATTATCAAGGCAACGAAATGGATAATAGTAAAAATACTATTTTGAATATTACTCATACAAACCCTCATGGTTTCGAAACTGTTTTGATAGAACCCGATGAAACAACAACTGAGGTCATCGTCGATTCCGATGGTACTAAGAGAATAATCGTGAGAAAAGTTAGAAAGACTTTAATATCTCGCCAACAAACAATTCCAGGACATCAACAAATTATTGTAGATCCTAATATCAAAGCTCTTCCAGGTACAGATACGTTCTCACAGATCACGCTTCAAGGCGAAAAATCATCATTAATTACAACAGAACCTGACGGTACTCAAAAAACTACTCAAACTCAGAATTATGGAGGTCAAGTAATTTCAGGTTTATCTGATGGAGAGGTCACCATACAAGAATTTACATCTAAACCCGAATGTCAAATTACATTCTCTGAAGGTGCAACTCCTGCTGAGCTACTCGATCAAGGATTTAAATGTATTGGAGGTGATCCTTCTTTAGATCAGTTTGAAAATATTAAAATTACTGGTCTAGATGAGCCTGAAATTCACACATCCTCTGCCAGTGTCAAAGCAGTAGTACAACAAGTTACCCGTCGTATTATTAGGCGAACTCGTAGAATAATAAAACGTGTGACTATTATCGATGGCAAAGAACATGTCACTGAGGAAGTTGTTGAAGAACCTGAAGAGATTGATGTAACAGAAGAAGAGATTCCTCGTGTTACCATAAATGTTACACGAACTATCAATGGACAAATTGTCAATGCTGAAGAGTATCATCCACCCGAACCAGGAGAAGCAAGCGCTGTTGAATTCGTAGATAATAATAAACAAATTATTGAAGAGGTGGAAAGGAATGTAAATGACACTGTAAATTTTGAGCACGTAGATAGAGTAGATGAAATAAATAAATTGAAAGATGTTCCGCAAGATGCAAAATCATCACCCATTGAAAAACCAATTAAAGATGAAAAAATTGTTCAAGATGACAATTTAATACCAACTGTAATAGAAAAATCATCTGAAATTCAAGTGATTGAAATGCCTCAACAAGAAACAATAACTGAAGTTGTTGATATTCTACCAGAAAAATTAGAAGAAAAATTAATAAGCACACCAGAAACACAAAGTGAAAAACCTAAACAACTTTCAAATCTTGATCTGAATGCATTTTTATTAGCAGAAAGATCTATTGCTACAGGAGAAATATGTTTACCAGTTCAAGAAAAACAAAAAACTAGTCAAGTTGTAACTGAAATTTTAGAAGAAAGTAAATCTCCTGAAACTATTGTAGAAAAGAAAGAAATTTCTAAGGAAAAACAGGAATTGCCAAAAGATATTCTGGAAACTCCTACTAAACCACATGTTACATTCTCTCCGGAAGTTGCTTTGGAAAACAAAGAAATACACATAGATCGAAAATCTCCGCAAGAAACAGAAGTTATGCCTGAAGCAACGATAGATGATTTATCTATTCCAGAAGTAAAAGATAATATTGAAATTGTTGATTTGGATCTTCAGAAATTAGCAGATGATTTAGTCACAGAAATAGAAACATGTGTAAATAAAATTTCTATAACATCTGATACAAATGTTGATGATATTCCAATATCTGAAAAAGAAATCCAAGAAACTACTGTACGTGAACCTGATATGTCAGTAGTGGAAAGTGAAAAATCTAAAATACCACAATCCATGAAAAATACACTCATTAAAGAACATGCTATTCCTTCTTCTGATAAAATACAAATAATCGATTTTGACCTATCCATACAAGAAAAACCAATTGGGCCAGCTATAACTTCTGATAATAATCCAACACTTTCCTTCTCAGTAGAACATAAGAAGGAAGGTGACATTGAAAAACAAGTAATTATTAAAGAAGTAACTGCAGAATTACCATTTGTTCATAAAACAACTACATCAGATATGACTCAAAAGAGTCCCATTGAAGTGGTGCTTGAGAGTGACGTTTCCAAATCTGAGTATGATGATATTTCGCCTAGGAATGGTATTGAAATTGGCGGTAAACGTAATCGGAAGAGGAAAAAACATAAAATGAAAGATGATTCCTCTCCCTTTGAAGAAATAAATATCCCACAAGAGATAGTTGAAAAGACATCTCTTATTTCTCCGGATGGAGATGGGAATGATGAAAAGGATTCTCTTTCTGTACATAGTTCTTTGGTTGAATCAGTTGATATTATTATGCCTGAAGAGTCTATTAAGGAATCGCCTAAAATTTTTGAACAGTTTGAAGTTGATGTATTAGATTCACTAAGTCCCAGAGAAGATGTTCAAGTCAATGAAACTGGATATGAGCCTGAAGAAATTACGACTGCTGATGACAATAGTGAAGTAATTCAAAAGATTAGTTCAAAACCTAAACATAAATCTAAGCGGAGGCAAAAAGTTAAGAGTGTACCCGAAGAACAAACTGAAATACCAAAATCGTTAACTGAAGAAGACAATGTATATAGTGATGAGGATGAAATAAAAATATTGTCTCTGGAGCCTTCCGACAAACAACAAAAAAGGAAGAAAAAATCCAAAAAAGATAAATCTTCTGATAAAGATAAATCTCCTGAAAAAGAAGAAATAATTGAAGAAGTATCTGTTGAAAAAGAAATTGAAGAAGTTTCTGTTGAAAAAGAAATTGAAGAACCTTCAGATCCAACTGTACTTGAAGAAAAATGCGATGAAATACCTGAAGATGAATCTTATAAAACAATAAGTGAAAAATCAGACGACCTACCTGTAAAAATTGTCGAAGAAGCTATACCGACAGAAGTTTGTTCACCTGAATTACCTGATATGCCTAAAGAATTAGTATATCCTGTCAGCATATTGGAAGATATACAAACTGTCGAGCAAAATATTCAAACTCAGTTAGAATCTCCTGTCGATCCATCTCTAAGCTTTATCGAAGTGGAAAAGGCTGAAATATCTATGCAAACATCTCCAGAACTGACAAAAGAAATTAGTGACACTTCAGTTCAAACATCTATATGTGAACCTACTACAATTTTGGAACAAAGTCAACAAACTTCTCCAGTTCCTGAAAACGAGTACGTTCATGTCGATACTCAGGTTTCAAATTATGATATTGCTTTTCCAGAAGCAAAGAGTTCTCAAACTTCATCACCTCTTCTGGTTGAAGTCACCAATATTGATTTGCAAACTATTTCGCCAGATGTGGCAGAACAGTTTATTCAAACATCACCATTAGAAACTCCGATTCCAGCAAAGGAAGTTATAGAAACATTGGATACATCAATGCAAACACCTCTGATCGAAACATCTGAACAAACTCAACAAACATCTCCTCATAAAGATATGTCCGAAATACAGGAAATATGCGAAACAATTGACATTGCAATTCAATCTGAAGATATACAATTACCGCATGAAATATCTGATGAGAGCACTCAGGTTGAAATGGAAACTAAAATTCCCACTAGTGAAATTTCTATACAAACTTCAACACCAGTTGAAGCAGAAATTATGCCTGTAGTACAACTTGAAACTACTGAATTTTCAACTCAGACTTCTCCGAGAAAAATGCCCGAATTATCTGATGACACAATATCTTCTAGTTCTGTATCTAAAGAAGAACCCTACGAAGTACATTTCCATGCTCAAATTACTATACCTAATCAAAAATCTAGTAATACAGATATAACTAGAGAATTCTTATTACAAGAATCCAACAGACAAGTACCTGAAGATTCAGTTCAAACTGAGCTTCGACATGATGATGATGATGAAAATATGTTGTTTGAAGAAGATATTATCATGGACAAAAACAAAAGAGTTAAGAAGAGAAAACGCAATAAGCGCAAACCAATCGCTGGAATAGAAGACAAAAATGATGCTGAAACATTGTCTGATCCTGTCACGTCTGATTTATCATTATCGCTTTCTTTGTCTAGTAACGAACAGGCTGTGACCAACAAAGATATTTCAGCAGATGAAGGTATTTCACCACATCTTTCTCAAACACCTGTAGCACCATCAGAGAGCATGATCTTTGAAGAAAGAAAGCCTGAACCATCTAGCTTCACAAATAGAACCACTTACTCTGAAATCACAAAAAGATCAAAATCACCAACTCCAGAGAAGATGGGCGACTTCGTTGAGAAGCAACCTGAGGACTTATGTTCACTTGAGTTGCAACCTAAACAACAGAAACAACCTGATAAATACGTGCATGTAGCTGATTTACAATTTAAGATAACTACAAGCATACCTGGTGAAAGTATCTGTGTCGAGCCTTCTATTCAAAAACCATCTGAGGCTCTTCTAGATTCTGAAAAGAATTTGATGAGCTTAGTTCCTAAAACTACTAACAAATTAGAAATGAGTGACGCTTTTATTATGAAAGAAAAAATTATACCTGGATCGGACATTAAAACATTACTGAATAAAACACATGATAATATTGAAGATAAAATCAAGAATATGAATCAAAATAGGAAATCCAAGAATTATGCCAATGTGTTAACTTTGACCAAAATGGATGATGCTAATATTGATATTCCTGCTGAGCAATACGATTCTATGATGAAGAATCATTTTGATGATTTAAAAACTGCGATAAACAGCAATAATACAGTTGTTATTGAAACAACTATAGTAACTACTGTAGAGACAATAATCATTTGGCTTGAAAAGATTGAATATAAAATATATCAAAAACGTCAACAGATGAATGAAGGACCAAACAAAGAAGTTGTTGAAGAAGTTGAAGCATTGAAAGATGAGTTGGGTGATATTGATGCTAATGTCAAAACTTTGAAAACCGTTTTACAATCTCTTAAAGATCCAGATATCGACAGATCAAAAATAAATGAATGCTTAGAATCACTTAAAGAACAAGTTGATGCTGTGGAAAATATTACACGAGAAACTGGAAATCAAGCTAATTTGGACAATTGTAGGTGGGAAGAATTTTTGAATGATGCTAAGAATATTCAGAACCTCGTTTCTGATGGTAAACATCAATTAGACGAGATCATAGCCTCAGACATTCCAAATAAAATAAAACTAGAACAGCTCGATCAAATAGAAAACAGTAACAGTGGTCATATGTTGAAGTCAACACACTTACTTCAAAATGCAAGATCTCTGGCTAGAGATTTCCCTAGTAAAGAAATACCCAATTCTATTTTCACAACTCACGATACGACTAAACAAATCGAAAATACTATTTCATTAGAAAGAGAAAGACTTCTTCAATTGCTGGCTTTGGCTGATGAATATGAACAAACCCTTAGAGAATTCGAACAAATCACGGATGTGGCAGACGCATTAGTCGACAGTCGACTCACAGTTTTCAATTTGGAGCATCTTCAAGAAGAAATTCAAAAGCACCGAAAATTCTTTGTGAACCTTAGTCATTGTCGAGCTATTTTAGAATCACTCGAAGGAAATTTAGACAACGAAACTAGAGCTTTGCATGCTGCATTACACCAATCTTTACACGACAAAGCAACAATAATTTTAGACAAAGCAGCTAGTAGAGCGCAAAAAATGGCATTAGCAGCTTCTCGTTGGACATTACTTGAACAAGGTATGAAAGACGAACGACAATGGTTGCAAGTGGCTCACCAGCGAGTTCCTGATTTATCTAACGTAACTTCAGCTGATTATGATCAGTATATAAACATGTATCAATCTTTGTTGTTGGATATATCCCATCACCATGCCAAGTTGTTACAGTTATTGAGCATTGCTGATGGTTTACAAAAACTGGTGAACTGTTCTGGATTGCACGGAAAATATAATGAGCCACTAGAAGTTGTTGTAAAGTTACAGGATGATGTCAGCGGACATTTGCGTAGGTTGATCGCTTTTAAAGAGAACTGGACCGAATACGACCATCTTACAGATCGTCTCGAACATTGGATCAAAGTAGCCGAAAAAGAAATAGCTAACGTGACTATCACTCCAGATGTCTGTCCACCTGGCAATATGAGACAATTTTGGGAATTGAAAGCTCAACACGAAGTTCATAACAACATAAGAAACAATGCTGCAGTTCAATTTGAACACGCCATGGAAATCATTCCAGTGTCTGACGAGATGGTGCAGAGACAGTTCTTTTCCAAAGTCGAAGAAAAATGGAAAAATTTAACATCTAAAATTGATAAGATTCACGGTGCTGCAATTCAAAGCATATCTGCTCCGGATGCTCCTATAGATGAGAAATTATCTATATTGGAGGAAGAACTTAGAGAACTGAAATTAACATTGAGCGAATTGCAGGGTGTAATCAAAACCGACGATGAACTCAATCTCTACATCGAACGCTTGCAAGTGTTGAGTGGACGTATCGATACTATTCAAAATGAACTGGGTCACTTAGGACTCTTACCAGCTTTGGAATCTGAAAGAGTTGGAAGCCTCTTGTCACAAGCCCACCGATTGGAAATCCTTATATCAGAAGAACTCGAAGGAGGTCTTCTGCTCAAAGAAAAATTAGCCGCTATTCAAGTAGGATTATCCAAAATGAGAAGAAACCACCAAAAAGTAGAACAAACTTTGGACGAATGCGAATCCAATGAGAAGATGGGCAGTGATGTAGTCGAACAAGCTCTTATAACATGCCAATGCACATCCGAAGATCTGGTTATTTACTGGCAAGATTTAATGGCTTTAAGACAACTCTTACATACTCTTCCAGTCAGGTTAAGGGCTTCTGTATCTCCGGTCAAAGTCGAAAGAGAAATTTCTCACCTCCAAGACAATCATTCTGCACTTGAATCGAGATGTGGAAACTTAACAGCACTCCTCAGAAATCGTCTCGGTTTATGGAGGAGATTTGAACGACAACTGGAAATGGTGCAACAATCTGTACAAGAAGCCGACTTCATGATCGAACTCCTCACCGTGCAAGGACAAGTCGATTACGATCGACTTTTGAAAGCGACCGAAAGACTAGAAGTGAGTCAAATCTTATAATTTTCAACATCGAAATTTCACCGAATCTATTCACTAACATTTCCAATAACTTTCAGGGACTATCTGGAGACCTGGGAGATCGTGAAGTCCTCATCGAAGACCTGAGAATCGCCGCGGAACCATTAGTCGGTTCTTGTGACCCAGAAGTGACTCAACGCATAGAATTCGCAGTTTCAGAAGCAGTGACTGCTTACAATGATACTTGCACTAATTTGAAACAATTATGTGATAAGTGCGTACATTACAACCAGATTATTCTTTCACACTCAAAGCAGTATATTTATCGATTCACTTATATAATCAGGTACCAGGATGCTGTCAGACTTTGGCGCCAATACAGAGAAGCCAGCGAGGCCGTTCGAGCATGGGCCGATCAACAATTGGGCAGTGTGGTGGATCTTCCTCCTGAGGAGGCCGTCCACCAGGTCAAGGTAAATCCAAATGTCGCATTGTTAAGGCTGTTTTTTCTCTATTATTACTCCCCGTATTTGTTATACGTGCCGAACCTCATGACATCAGGCGGGAAATACGTAATACGAGTTTCCTATCGATTTTTTCTTCGGAGCGTCGTCATTTTTTCCACACTTTAAAAACTCGTTATCATTCATTAAACATGAGCGTATACAGCGCGATAAATATGGCGGCTATGTACCGCGGTGACCTTTTATCCGCCGGATGACATCACCGATTTGCATTCGCGAGTGTGTGTACACGTTTCGTTTTCCGTACGAAATCGACCTGAAAGCGTGAAGTCTGAAAATGCCCCGCATTCCGGCAATTATCTGCCGCTTTTACATAGTTATAACTTTCAAAGACAAATTTCTCGTGTGTGTGTTTAGAGCGTTTGTTTGATTATGCCCTTACGTTGTTTGGAAAACTTTACGACGCTTTTCCTACTCTTGTCACATTTCGTTCTCGTTATGTTTCCGTATAATGGCAGCAGTTTGCAAAGTGTGTGTGTATTTTCGTTAAATTCATCTAAATTATACGATTGATATTTGAGTTTAATTCTGTTGCGAAAATTTAATGATGCGTACGAATAATGATTGCTTATAATGGAGAAGTCTTATTCCGTTATTTAAATAGCGAATGACTGCATAAGATGATAGTAAATAATCAACATCATATTGTTTCAACATTTTCAAATATTATTGTATGTGAAAAAATAAAGAAATTATGAATAGTCATTATGAAAAGTTCGAAAACCTCTGTGTTAAATGACCGCGTCACTTCGCGATAGCGCCGTTGAAACTTTCTCAAAAAATTCTGAAAAAAAGTATTGTATAACTCATCGTATCAATACCATAATTTCAGAAACTAGTAATGTTTTTCTATTATGTAAATATCCGCCGTGTGTGATGCGTTTCGTTTGTTTTTCTGACGTTTTGTAAAATTTTAGAATCGCTCTAGTTCCGTTCGTCTAAATATTTCGTAACGTTTATGACGGAAAACATTCGTAATTGTTGCTTTGACCCAATTCTGGTCTGTTTCGTTCTTGACAGTGCACACCTTTTCTGTTTTTCGGCCACGAAATTGGACTTCGGAGAAACCTTATATTACATCGTTAAGCTACTTACCACTATAGGTTTTTCGATAAAATTCACATTTTGAGGTATTTATAGTGTTGTGACGTATTCGACGAAGTTCAATGTACTTTCCATAATATTTTTCAGCATTATTTGAAACGATTCGTGAGGTGTAATTTTAATTATCCAACTTTCGGCGTCGTGAAGTTTTATGCTGTTTCATTAGGCAATGCGGAGTTTTGCTGGCTAATTACAAAATCGCTGTAATATTGCATAGCTGAAAAATTTATTGATCGAGGAAAAATTATTCAAGATTAGGCCCACTTTTTAGTTGCGTGAATTTTTATTTATAGCTGTTTTATCGTATTCACGGCCAGCTAGTTCGATGCGAAAAGTTTCATTGTAAAATTTTATTTCACATTTGATTGATAGTGTATTCAAAAACTTATCGCGAATTATTTTACGCTGAAGTGTTTTTATCAATCTTATCATTGCAATAGTATGCTAAAACTACTGATAATGAATATTTTGGATGAGATAAAACTATACTTAATAGATAAGTGTCATCAAATTTTGGTTCACACACAGTATTATTTCATATGTACTTATGGTTAATTTTAAAATTTCTATTCCACTATACATTCTTACCGCTTTAATTACTGCATATACAATTACAACTTTTCACATTAAAGATCATCTTGAACGGTAAATGAAAAATAAACGTGACTCACTCTCGTTCAAAATGACTTTTTCAGACTTCAGACCCGCTAATACATTTCACAAACGCATCGTCGTGAAATGCGAAGTTTTTCCGTTTCACCGAATATTTTTACGACTTTAAAAATATACGTCGTTTTCAGCGAACTTGCGCCGTTAACACTTTCAGTCTAAAAAGGACACCTCATAAATATTTTTTTGATCAAAATATAAAAACCTTAACATTTCCAACACATTCTAACGATCAGACATACGCATTCAATAGAAAAATAGATCCTTGAAATCAAGGATTTATAAAATGTTACGCGACATCGAATAAAAAAGCGATTGAATTAAAATTCTTCCACGATTCAAATTTGAAATTGGAAAGACCGCCAAAAAACTTGCATCCCTCAAAAAGCAGGGTTGTTTGCGCAACGCGCCATCACGAACGGCACTGATAACGTCCCCTGATAGCAAAATGGCGCTGGAGAGGGGAGCGGAGGCGCCTGCGGGGGCCCCGCTCGCCAGTGGCGCTCTGCCCGCCAACGGAGTACCCGCCCCGACGGGGGCCCAAGATGGCGTCCCTCGAAGACGCCGGGATGAGGGTGCTACGCCCTCCAGACGACGATCCGCCTGGAAAAGTTATGGTGCGATCGTTTTTCGGGATGTGTTCAAATTTAATTTTTTTTTCGGTTTATTATAATTTTTAATGATGTGTTTTTTTATGATTTCGTTTTTTGATTATTTTTATTAGTTTTTTTTTTTGGTGTTGGTGCGTCGTTTTTGATATTGCTGTGTGTGAAAATTTGTCATTTGAAGTGTATACGTGGTGTGATATGTTTATGATTTATTTTTTTTATCATTTATCGAATGTGATAATTATAATTTTTCGATATGAATTAATAAATATTTTTATAAAAACTTGTGCTAACTCAACCATGTTGATATTTCTAAACACGTGTTAATATATTCATATTGACATTTTTGTCAGTTATAATCATCAATATTTTTGATTATACGATAATTATAATATTTTGATATAAAATTTTGATTCAAATATATATTCTGCGGTATTAATAAGTATACAAATTAAATCGAATAATGAAATAATATTCATACAAACAAGCGAAATAATGTGATTTTTATATATGACAATTTTGATTCATATAAAATTTCTCTTTGAGAATTTAGATCGGTGATGTATTTAAAGAGGTCGTCCTAAATGTGGGTGACACGTAATTCAGTTGTGTCCAATTATTGGTGAATTTTTAAACGTACTTGTGTCAAGTCTATGTCGGTCGTCCCACATTTGTCGTTGGTGGAGGTCTGTTGCAAAAGTGGATGTATTTGTAATGTTAATTTGCGGTTAATTCAGTGATAAGAACTGCGTTTTATCGATTCTGATTGTTCCTGAATTTCATTGAATATTTTATTTGCTGATATGATGAAAAATATCGAAAAAAATACATTTGGATTAACATAATTATCGAATCAAAGTATACTTGATAATTAATTTATTAATTCATACTCTCCATACAAACGTCAACATGAATTTTAATCAGTATTTCTACTCATAAATTTCAATTAGTTAACAAAGATTTTCGACTGATTTTAAATTGATATTATCCGTTGATTTTATCGTCGTTTGAAAGCGGGATCCTTAAATTAATGTTTCCTACATGTTTCATGTACACGCCGGTGTTCATATTAAACATAATTGTTTTCGTATTGTTATTTTGTATTCTAAAATTCTTATTTGATAAGACCTATTGTTTTTTTTTTAAATATAATTTTTAATCACTTCGTACAATTGACCCGAACACGCGCAAATATCTCATTAAATTCGCATACTAAACACCGCAATTATTTTATTCAAATTGAGCATTAATATATTAATTGTACAATTTAATTAAACAACAGCATTACCATTCGCAACAGTCGATATTAACTAGCAAAACATTTTGCTTCTCACTGCATTTTTTACATACAAACCTTGCGTTTTTATCACAATATTATTCACGACCGTGCAATTTTCATCATCCGATTCGGTTTCTCACGTCTAAAAACCATCGTATTTTTAACGACGGTTCGAAAACGTGTTTGAACAATTCCGTCATCGTCGAAATGTTAACACGCCGGTAAACAAACAGTATCGACGATTCCATAATGTAACGAATCGCACATTCCCATCACGGATCGGCAATCTCACTGTTAAATTCGGCTATAAATAATTTATCGAGATGTATACAGATGGTGTGAACACCTGAACCAAGTACGGTTCGTTCCGAACGACTTTTTTTTTCGAGTTTCGTGGAATGTTTTGGCGCTGTAATTAGAATATTTAGAGGTCGCCTTCGAAGACCTCGCGATTTGCATTCGATGGATCAAGAAGGGCGATGGGTGTGACCCGATAAAGGTTTCAGATTAGGAATCAACCTCTGAAAGACCTTCACCTGACTCAGCTGAAATGAAAAGGCATTGATACTTTTACGTGCTTAAGATATTATTTTTGTTGTGTCGGTGACTTCATGCTTTTACTTTAAATGGTTCGATGATGTTATGGTGACTGGGTCCACTTCGACTTTTTTTTCGTTCAATAAAAATGATTAAAATAATCATTGAGTCATCTTGAATATATTAATTCGAATAGTTGAGAAAGTTCATCGAATTCATGTTAATTTGTCGTTTCAGGTGTGTGAAGAAACTTTGGCCGCTCATAGAGAACGTGTGGGTGAACTTCGCGCTTTAGTTTCCCGAATCGCTGCAGATGTTGGACTAGAAGCCGCTGAGCCTCTTAAAGGCGAATTGGATGCTTTGGGACGTCGTTTAGAAGATGTCAGAGCTGCTTTAACATCTTTGGCTCGAGCTGCGGAAGGTCGACATGCCAGAAGGGCAGACTTGCGCAGAGCAGCCAAAGCGCTCACAGATCTCACCCAGGTAAGTCCTTTTGTTTTCGAAATTCGTAATTTTTTTCGTCTTTCACCTCTGGAGGGCGATAATGCAATCAAATGAGCTACGGCCGAGCTAGGCCCGGGCGGGTCTCGCTAATTGTTTTGTTACGTCGAATTTGCTTTTGGAGTTCGTGACCCGACGCAGTTAGGGCGCTCCAACGATTAGCCCCGCTCGTGACCGTGAGCTAGAGCCTCCCAGATTGAATTGAATCGTTTTTAATTGACTAATTCACCGTGGAAATTTCCTTTTTCAGAGCCTATCCAAAGTCGAGGAGGCCGACTCCAACAACACGGAGGCGCAGTTGGTCGTGTTACGAAACCACTTGCTCGCTTTGGGCAAGTCCGAGGGGCAGATACACGATGCCAAAGATAAGGCTTTCGACCTTCGACCTGCAAAGACGGAAACGTCCATTCTTGAAATTTTGGAACTGTGGCAGACCGTATTCCGGGAGACTTTCCAACAGTACCACAAATTGTCGACGCAACTCGTCAGGAGCCAAGATGGCATTGCTGCACTTAAACTCTGGCAAGAGTATTTGTATCATGTGCAATCCTTCCTGTCGGGTTCTATACCTGAAGATTATTTGAATCTGAAGGAGCAACAACATCTTTGCCAAATTCATCAGAACTTGTTGACGACTCAAAAGACTATTTTAATATCTAGAAATGAGGAATGCTTGAAGGAAGGTAAATTCGACGGGAATGCGTTCGATGATGCAGTTATAGAGCAATTCAGCTCATTGACGAATCTACACAATGAAACGTTGTCTAAAATAATCGACAGACACGATGAGATAAGCGATCGAATTACAGCATGGGATAAATACAGGAATGATCAATCGAAAATATTGACTTGGCTTAAAAACATGGAACAAGAAAAGGAAAAACTTCAATTGAGGTACATCCATATCCGAAGGGTTCCTAAGATATTAAATAAGCTGCAATTGTTATTAGAAAAAATTCCCAGTGGAAACACTCAAGCGAAAAATTTACTTGAGCAACAAAACCATCTGTTGAGTTTCTGTGATGAAGCACTTGCTGCTTCTATTCGAATTGAATATACGGGCATTGTGAAGAGGATTGAGAATTTGAATGCTGGTCTTGAAACATGGAGAGACTATATCAAGAAAATAATCAGTTTGATTAACGAATATGAAGCATTATCTAATTCTGTTCAGAATGTTATCTGTGATGTACAAAAATCTACTCCACAGATTTTAGAATTGCCTTTAAAATCAAGATCAGAAACTAAATGTCTTCTTGATAATTTGAGAGAAAATCGTAAAACCATTGCAAACTTGACAAAAGAACTTGATGCTCTGGGCGTAGTCCAAGAACAATTGAAAGAGTGCTTAAGTCCACAAGACAATAAAGCAATTAGTCAAAGAATATGGATATTTAAACATCAACAAGCTGATTTAGACCATCAACTATGTGACTTAATCCATCAGCTGGAAGAGAATTTGGAATTGAATTTATTATTCGACTCCAGGCATTCTCGATTCTTGACATGGATTTCAGATTTAGAAACTCGTTTAGAAAGAGACAGTAAAGTGGGTATGAGTAGAGGTTTGAAACCTGAAGATTTGCTTCATAAGCTTGAAAGTGATGTCAAATCTGAGATGATTTTGAAAAAAGGTGAAATTGACTGGCTTACAAAGACAGGAAATGATCTTATCAATTCATATGGCAACGATGAAAAAGACCAACAAATCCAACTTAAACAAAAGCTTGATATGGTCAATGATAAATGGAACAATCTTCAACAAATAGGTAACATGAGAACTAAAAAAATACGAGAACTTTTGCAAACAATATCACAATTAGAGTTGAGATTATCTGAAATACGAGAGTGGCTCACAGAAACCGAATGTGAATTAGCTAAACCTTTATACATAGAAAACTTCACAAAGGAAGTTCTAGATTCAAAACTCAAAGAACATGATAACCTACAAATCAAAATAGAAAGACAAAGTGAAGAAATTGGAGATGTATTAAATTTGTGTGAATTATTGTTAAGTGATATTGATACTTGGAATGCAAATTTCGATACACAAAATTTGAAATTATCATCTGAAAATGTTGAGAGGCGGTGGAAAGCAATTTGTGAACAGTCAACTGAAAAGAAACGAAAGATTTCTTCTTTGTGGGGATTACTACAAGACCTCTTAAAATTAAGTAAAGAAAAAGAAAAATGGTTAGCCGCTCAAGAGAAAAGTATCGAAAAAATAGAAAAATCAATTGACAATTTATCCAATGAACAAGTGCCACCAACTATTGAAACGTTACAGAATATTGCAGACGATGTCGTCTCAAGAGAACCCGCACTTCAAATTTTAGAACAGGGTTATTCTAAAGTTGTTAAAACTAGTGGACTAGATCCTGAAAACTTACAACAAATTATTTCTGTAGTCAGAAGTATGATTATGAGGTGGCGTAATTTGACACCAAATATAATGAAACTCCTCAGTTTACTGAGACAGGATACAGCATTGCACAGACAGTTTGTAGAGGCTCATGGAAAAGCAGTTGTAGGATTAACTCAAGTAGACGTACAATTAACTCAAGTACAACATCTTCTTAGTCGATCTAACAATGTGAAAAATAAATATCAACAATTAGAGGTATTGAATGATGTCAATATTACTTATTTTCTCAGTATAATACATTCAAAACATTTACTAAGTTTTTTTTTCTTTTTCAGAAAGTTGAAAATGAATTGCAATCCTACAATGAACTTCTTCGAAGTGCTGATGAACTTGGATTAGTTTTGATGCAGAGATGCACTAAAGATGAACAAAAAGACATTCAAGAAATGATTGATGAGTATCAATCGTTATGGAAAGATATACATTCAAGAATAACACAGCTTAAAGCGCAACTACAACAAAGCACTAAAAAAGAAGTTGACGAGAGTATACAAGTTGAAACACTCAAATTTGAACAAGATTCTGCTGTTCAAGTAGATACCCTATCTCCATTATCAAAGATGACATCAATCACATCTAAAGATGCCTATATGTTTGAGCTCACAACAGCAATTACAGAATGTGTCCAGCATTTAGATTCTCTGGAAAATGTTGTTTCAACACCTGAACCGAAACAAGCTAGTCCTGAACTTGCTGGAGTTAGTAGCACAATATCGAAATCAATTGCAAACTGTCAATCAAGTGCAGAATTAATAAAACATTTAAGTAACTTACTCATTACGGAATGCGAATGCACAGAAGATGAAGCCAGATGTATTGAAATTGAATTGTTAATCGAGCGATATGAAAGATTGCTTCTACTGGCCCGTAAACGAGAACAACATATTAGAAACTTGAGGTAATTTCAACTTTTTATTTTGTTTGTTTTTAAACAAGTTTTGTGATAACTTTTTCCCTTTCTTTGATTCATTAATCAAATAATCTAATCTACTTTGACAATTTTTCATTGGTGAAGGTTAACTTGAATTATTCCATTTTTCTTTATTATGTTTATTATCTTCTTCCTTTTATTCGAGTGTGAAACTTTTCTAACTCATTCTTGGTGGTTGCAGTTTTGCATGTTTTATTCATGTGCTTTTTAACTTTTTTGTATAGGTCTGCCTACATTGATGCTTATTCTTTCAGCTGTGAACAGTAAGTTTACTAATATTCTAATCTTTCTTCAAAAACTTATGTGTTGTTTAGTTTAATTTTTTCTGAAATATATTTTTTTTAATTATTTGTATTACATAATATTTCGTTTATATAGTTTCTAACACTCTATTATAAATTTTACAGTGAAGCTGGCAGACTGACTTGTCCACTTTGCTCTCAACGTAATTGGAATCAACTTGACAACGATTTATGGCGTCTGGAACAATGGCTACAGTTCGCAGAAGGAACACAAAATTCACAGAACTCTTTACCTGGAAACATAGAACTTCTTGAAGATGTTATTCAAGATCACAGAGAATTTTTACTAAATCTAGATAGTCACAAGAGTATAATAGTATCTTTAAATATAGTCGGAGTGCACTTAGCCGATCACACTGAAGATGTAGAAAGAGCAAATAAACTAAGAGCTCGACTAGAAAATGACAATGTTAGATGGGATTTCGTATGCAAGAACGCTGCTAAATGGCAAACAAAATTACAAACAGCCCTCATGAGTAATCGAGAATTCCACACAACGATTGATGAACTATGTTCATGGCTGGAAACAACTGAAAATACCATCAGATCATCAGAACCAGTCGACTTAACAGCTGAGAGATCAGTCATTTTGTCTAAATATCGGAAGTTTGCTGAATTACGAGGAGAATTAGAAAGGTGCGAACCAAGAGTTGTCAGTTTGCAAGAAGCTGCTGATCAACTATTGAGGGTGGAAGACGCTCCAGAAGGCTCATCTTCAATATGTAAAAAGTAAGTGGTTTTGTAAATATTTTGCATTATTCAAATCGCTTTTTATTTTGCCATATCATCTTCATTCATATTATTATATTATAATTTTTATTATTTGAAAAGTAAAATATCAAAAGTTTTAAATTAAAGTTGTGTGAGTGTGTCATATCAAATATTATTGGTTTTTCATTCATTGGGGCTTTCATTATTCACCATATATGTTAAATCGTTAACACACAGCCTGGTGTGTAGGCTGACCGAACTTCGCCTGAGACTCCAGTCGCTGCGTCGTCTCACTGGTGTGTACGTGCTGAAGTTGGGAGCGGTTCTCGGTCGCGGTCCATCTGAGTTTACACCAGATCAAGATACCACTTTATCTGCACTTTCACGTGATGTAAGTATTGTTGAATTGATTTTGTCTTTTTGAGTCATAGCTTTTGTATATATATATATCATAATTATTGGTTTAATGGTATTTATTAAGTAATTTGATAGAAGTTTCAATAATCAATTATATTTATTCATTTAATTTTTGTAGGATTCTTATAAATCTTCTATCAAATTTCTCATGGAATATATTTTATTGATTTTTTAAAACACATGTTGTTTGTTAGTTTGATGTAGTTTAGATGCAGTAAATTATTTATCAAATTATAATTTTATAATGCAAATATAGTATTACTTTAGTTAATCGCACCATTTTTGTGATTTCATTTTCTTTAGCTGTTGGAACAAACTGGAGCGAGCAGCTTTTCATCAACTCTTCCACAACAATCTGAACAGCAAACGTAAATAATTTTGTTTTATTTTTTATTTCCAATTATTTGTAGTTTCGATTTGAAAAACATCACTATAGTGCTTAAGTTAAATTTTTATTTTTGCTTCTATAATACAAAACAAATATCAATACATAAGCATTGCTGATGTATCGATTTTTGGAAAATGTATTTTAAATCACTTTAACACTGTATTTTGTTTCTAAAATTAAAAATGATCGCACTGGTACACAATGCGTTAAATCAAAAATTGATCTTTGGTTAATTCAATATATAATACTAAACTTCTAAACTTCCTATCGAGTAATGTTTTATTCAATTTTACAGAGAAGATGATGTTGACACTGGAGTGCTACGGCGTAGCTATCGTTTCCTCGGCCGAGTCGTCCGTGCATCATTACCATTCCAAGCTTTATTGCTTCTATTATTAGGTGCAGCAGCCCTTGCTCCGACTCATCGGGAAGATTTATGTGCTTTGACGAACAACTTTGCTCATAGTCTTGAACCTATGTTACGTTATCCCAATGGACCACCTCCTGTCTAGTTTAACTCTGTGATTTCTCATTATAAGTTCTAAAAGTAAATGTTGAAAATTTCTGAATATATTTTATTTTTTGCACAATGCTCATATTCGATGTAGGTGTTTTATTTTCAAGTAGTTTATTATTAAGTTTTTTTTTAGATTTATGTATAAATTCAGAATACATATTTTGTTTCCCATACGTGATTTAATATGTATTTCTGCTATTTTTCAATATATGAATGATTTTTTGAATGTTTGGCAATATGTGTAAGGTTATAAATATTATACTAATAATTGTGTTTAAATTATTTTCGTTTTTTTTTTTTAATATAATAAAATTATGGTTTCGCATTTATTAGGAGCATTGTGCAAACAATACCATAAACCGATATATGAGTTTGATCTTATAATATATATTTAAAATGTGTAATATATATATTAATCAACAATGCCACAAATTTGTACTTAGATTTAGAAATAAGCTTAGTTACATGGCAACGTGAAATTTGTAAATGAAAAATACTCAATATTTGTATATTATAAATAAAATCAGTTATGGAGTGAGTGAAATGATAAGATCTCATTACATTGCAAAACAAAGAATTAATCGGATGACGGAAAGCAGAGAGTGGAACATCTGCCTTTTCGTGCATCCGATTGATCTTTCAGGACTGCATTTTTTACGACAGCTCTCCCTCGATGTCCATCGCAGTCAATGTTATAATTGTGACCACTTTTCTCTCCAATCCAAACGTGGTTGACAATAATTATGTTTTGAACCACAATTTAAAGAATTGCAAGAAGAGGATATCTCCCGATCCTCGCAAAATTCTATTTGTGCCTAAATATTATTTTAAAAACAAAGTTATTATTTTTTGTCCGAAATATGGTGCTAATTTGTGTGAGTTACACACAAATGTTATATTTCCTTGATTTTATTAAACATTTATTTTTCCCACTGTACCATGTTATTTTTTGTTTTCGTAATTTTTCAAACTGAATTTAATGAAAAAAAAAATGATAATGGCCTAGTTTTAGGTTGAATATTATTGCACAAATTAAATTATATAAAACATATTATATGCCTATTGAACAAAATAATTGCCATTTTATTAAAAGATTTTATTTGCTTGTTAATACTTTCCTTATTCGCTACAACTAGTAATTGTATTTTTATATAAAAGAGCTTTTAAGGTGTGAAATGTCCTGTATTCGAAACTGATTTGAATAAAAAACTTATTTAAATTGATTTTTTTCTTCTACCCTAAGCATAAAAGAGAAATGTGAATGACTTTAAACGAAGAATGATTCATACTCTTTGGCAGTATAAATTATATTATCGAATCAACAAAAATGTCAAACCAATTAAAACCATTAACTTCCAGATGATTCATTAAAAAAACAGCTTTAAATGTTCAGAGGATATAAAAGAAGTATAATTGTCAATTTATTATTTTGCAAATGCAAATTTTCTAGTAATTGATAATTCTATATTCAAATTTTCAAATGAATGTAAGTATATCAAATAACAGAACAAAGGCTTTGAATATCAGAACAAATATATGGCTTATTCACCAAGATAAAAAATTATCAATATCAATCAATTCTTCACATATCGAAAAGGAAAGTATAAAATAAAACAAAATTTAAAAATTAAGTATCAAATTTTTTTCTTAAGGACTTAAATACAAATGTTGAAAAAATATCGAATTGTACATTTCATCGCAAACATTTGAGGGGCAGTGTTTGTTAATAAAATATAACAATCTCAAATAGGAATGGACAACTTAACAATCTAACAATATACCAAATGCGATCGCACTCATAATACTCTAAGCTTATTTTATAAATCAGTCGTTGGTGCATTCTTCAATTGCATCATCAGTGTCGAGGTTTTGCAACGTTTTCAAAAATGCTTGCATCGAAACCTTTTTCCTATTAGCGAAATTCTTATTGCCTAAAAACCTTTTAATCTTCGAGCGTCTTTTTTTGATTTTCTCTTTAGTATTCAATGAACTTTCACGGAATTTCAACGATCGTTTTATTTTGGTTCCACCGATGAGCAGAACCGTGTTATTGACAGCTTTCGGCTCTTCGAATATAGTTTCTAGTTTTTGTGAAACAGTTTTAGAGTTTGCGTTAGAGTACAACTTTTTAACGTCTTCTTCGCTCACAATATTGGGTACTATTTTTTTGGGTTTCATAATTACTCTTCTATTAGTTACGGTTTTGACCGGTGTGGGTCGTTTCCTTAAGGTTCTCCGACCAGGTTCTGATTCTGAATCGTTTGAAACATCTTTATCGTTACTAGTGGAGTCTAATAGGTCTAACGAGGCCATTTTATTCGGAAGCTCGCACTCAGATCTGAAAATATAAATGAAAATAGTTTTTTAGGTGAACGAGTATGTCATTATATGATTATTGATATAGGTGAAAGTAATAATAGATCAAAGTTAATAATTAATACCGTTCAAGAAGTTTGTGTGGTGATATTTGAATTTTGTGCAATCGTTTGACAAATAAAAATTCAGACTCGTTGGAAAATTAGATTCATTATTTTAATAGTATTGAAGCTTGTTTAAACGTTCAATATTAATGTTTTATATGTAATTCGTTTAAAATACTTTGAAAACAGAGAAATGAGAATACATGGAGGTAAAAAACATATGTTTTTGACATTTAAATGACAGTTAAATAAATTTTGATTTCTGTAGAAAAAATACGGAAGTAAATGAGAATTTTTATAATTACAGGTACTAATTTGTTAGTTTATTAGTTGGGAAAATTGTAAAATATGAAAAAAATAATGTATAAACCTGTTTGTAGACATTCTCACCCACAACCGTCAACCGCGTCCGTATCTTTGAATCGAGGCGGTCTAAATGTATAAAAATACGTCCAATCAATTTTGTAGATTGTGCAAGTTTTTTCTAGCGAAAATAGGAAGCAAATAGTCGTTATTAATTTAAACGAATACGGTTCAATAAATTATGGAATAATATTTTGTAAATATAATCCGGTTTCAGTAAAAGTTTTATTACATTTTATACTGACACTTGTTATTAAAAAAACTGACCATTTGCATATTATTTGAATTGCAAAAAAAAATCCAATCAAATACAAGTCAAATTCTAAATACTCAAAAATAAAATAATTTTAAAGATGTAGTTATTATGAGTATATTTTTTATTTGAATCGATAAGATTTGATGATTGATAAAACCAGATAAACATTGAAAAAACGTGAAATTACTTAAAAACATTAAATACTTTTCGATACAAACAACAGTAATTTATTTGAGTTTAACTTGTTTGATTTCTTCACTGCCATTGCTAGGATACGTTTGATCAATTAATTTTTTGTCTTCAATCATCATATACGAGTGAATTTTAAAATTTAATTATGACTGAAAAAACTAAAAAAAATAAAATAGCTTGGAGTGATGATTTGAGTTATGATTCCGAAGAAGAAAGAGGTTTTTAAATTTTGATTTCGTATTCATTGAAATATAATTTCTCATTTCATTGATTCTATCGTGTTATTCATAGAAAAGGAAAGACTAGCTTTAGCTGAATTAGCAGAAATTGAAGCTCCAGAAAAACCTTCATATACAGATGAAGAATTAGATAAATTTGTCAGTTTTATACAACGAATCACCACACTTTCAAATTTGCAAAAAAACGATTGGAATGACGATTGTTTTGAAATTATCAAAGAGTATTTGATGGAACCGAAAAATATTATTTTGTGTATTTACTTCCATGAAAATACTTTAATGGCTTCACTCAATGTTCCCGATGTAGATTTTTATGATATGACATATTTTTTACGGCAACAACCAGATATGATTTATTCAGTTGATAATTTTTACGATGAAATAATGTTTGGTACAATAATTGGAAGTATCGAAGGCTCACTTTTAAAGACATTAGAAATTGTTTATGCACCGATATTGCAATCAACAAATTCGTTGCCAAATAGTATCCTTTCACTACAATATATCAAATTTATTATTTAGTACAGGGTTTATTATATACAACAAATATCAAATCCTTAACTAAATAGACATAAAACATAAACTGAATATGGAAATACATGAACTTCTTGCAAAGTTAACTGACAGGCATTACAAATTGGTCGGTCAAACAATAATATATGTCCCTCGAGAATGTTGCAATAAAACTATAGAAGAAGCCAGTAATGATAAAGGATTAATAAAACGTCTCGAAACAATTGTAATTCATTGGATTCGTCAATTAAAGTGTGCCATTGAAGATTACAATTTGATAACATTTGAAAACCAGTTAATTTGTCCTTTAGATGAATTAAATTTTATGTATTACAGATGTAAATGCCAAAATTATTTCACATACGTAAAGATTTTATAGTGTGTTATAATTCATTATTCTTTTAGATGAAAATTTAAGTGGATTGAAATATCAAATTGATAGTGTTAATGTCATTCATATATCCAACATATTGAAAAACATACATTCATCTTACATACAACAATTTGATGAACTTATCAAAAATTTAGAAAAAAAACTAACAATAACAAAATCTAACATTGAATATCTCCAAGTTTTCAAGAAATCATGTGTAACAATGGAAACTGCAAGTTTAGACGATTTACCAACGTATATTTATCTGATACTTCAAAAATTCAGATTTATTTGGATGGAGTCCCCATATTACAACACGAAAGAAAAATTAACAAAATTATTTAGTTATCTGAGCAATCAAGTAATAATTCAATGTTCAGTTTCTATAAATTTAGATTCTTTATTCGCTGGCAAAACAAGAACAGCTATGGAAGAAATAACTAAATGTATCGAATGCTGTAAAAATTATAAAGAAATTTATAAGACTGTTTCAGAAACTCACAACGAATTGCATTATTTAAGTTGGAGCTTGGAAGAGGATATTATTTTTAATTATGTAGATTCATACGTACAAAGATGTTTTGATATGTTAGAGGTGTGCAATGGAATGATTATATTTGGAAGGTGATAATTTAATACTTTTGTATGCGTAATTTCTTGATTTTTAATTAATCATTCTTATAGAATAAGTGAAGGGGAGGTGATTGAAGCACCTCGATTTGGAGGAGCGAAAGGAAAAGAATTCGAAAAGGAGTGTACTAACATTGAACAAACATTCTGCAGTGCATTAAAGAAAATAGAAGACATGAAAAATAAAATTTTTGACATGCAATGTACTGACTGGTGCAAAGCAATATTGAAATTTCGAAACACTACCAAACATATTGAAGTATTTATATTATTACTTTATTTTATTTATAACTATTATGAAATGATGAAAGACAAAGTAATTTAATTTATAGGAACTAATAGAAAATTTGATGTTCTTACTATTTAAAGAAATAAATAATGTAGAAGAAGGCATTCAAACATTAAGCGCAGTGTTGAATTATTTAAAAAGGGACAATTTAGCAAATTGTCTTACAAAAACCGTTTCAAAAGTATTTTAATGTTTATAGAATAATTTTAATTAAATTTTGATAACGATATAAAATCAATTATTTAGGTATGGCTAACATTATTAAGAGATATCCAACTTATCAAACAGGAAATTGTGGACGAAAAACAAAATTTTTTACTCGGTATGCCTTATTATTCAGGACAGGCTTTACAATTTGAATTTAGAAAGAATTTGTTACAATATAATAAAAAGGTAAAGATTTAATATATTTTCAAATATTGAGAAAATGAAAATTTTAAAAACTTATGCATTAAATAATAGATAATAGATTTGGCTTTATGGATGCCACAGTGTGATAACTCAGTGGGCGTTACACATGAATACAAAAAAATAATAATAACCATCGAAGCTTCAATTCAATGTATTCAGGATTTGTGGAATGTATATTATTTTTTTAAGATTTGTTTTATAATATTTTATTATAAATTTTACATAAAAATATAACAATTTTAGAATTCTGTCGACAAAAATATACAAAACAGTCTTAATAAATCATTATTATGTTACAGTAATATTAAAACTGGTTTACTAGAATGTAATTTTGACAGGTAAGAAAAGTTTTATAGCATTTTTAGCATTACTTAATATTATACTAAGAATATTTTGAGATAAACAAATATATAAAGAGATTTGAAATACAAACATATGTTTTCGAATATATGAGATTTAATTTTATACACAAATTAGGGTTGTTATGTTACAACACAAAGAAATATATCACTGGGAAAACGCACAATTTACAATCTCATCAGATCTAATGAAGGTATTTTGTTTATTAATTTACTGATTCTGAGTTTGTAATTTTTCTTTTTTGACATAGTTTAACTTTTACAGATATACCCAAAAATCAATGAAGCTAAATTGGTTTATGAAGAATGCTTGGAAGTTGCAACGGGATTCAACAAAATTTTGAATTCGTTATCAGAAGAAGAAAAAGAACTATTTAAGCCTTTGATAAGCGTAATAATTTTTCGATCACACATTGTTTTTAATGGCACAAATTTTGACAAAACGTTTTTCTACGATACACAAGTGTCGAGATGAATATTCATTAAGTTTTCATCAATCAAATTCAAACAACAAGGGCAAGGATATCGTTTAGAACTGCCAGGTTCATTATCAGTTTCATCCTCGTTGTCTGATAAACATATCAAATTTTCGTTTACTATTGGTTTAGAATCAGATTTAGATTCAAAATTATTTTCATCATCAAATGTGTTATTCAAACAGTCTTCTAGATGAATTTCAACAGTATCATGATGAATTTTTTTATTACAAACAGGACAAGATACCATGCTCTTATCTGGACTTGATAAAATAGTTAAATCTACAATATTTGTATTATTCGTGCCTTCATCTTTTAATATAGGCTTAACTACAATATTTGAATTATTCATATTTTCTTCATCTAATGTGGACTCTTCTACAATATTTGAATTATTCATATTCTCTTCATCTTCTAATATAGATTTATCTACACAATCTGAAATGTGATCAGACGATTCTTTATTTAAAATGGAAATATTACAAAGAGGACATTTAGTAAACGAATTTTCATCAGATTCTGATTTGAAATCTTCTGCCCGTAAGGAAACATTTGATCCATATATATCTTGAATTATTTTATTATAATCTGCGAGAGTGCTATCAGATATAGGACTAACATCATTTTTAACAGGTTTGTTTATGGGACTTGGTGAAACAAATTTGTTAGACCAATGATTTCGGACAGTATCTAATACATTGTTATTTGGCGAAGATTGATTAGGTTGTTTTGTAATATTAGGATTTATTTTGGTATTATTTCCACTATTCGATGAAGAAGCTTGATTTGGTCGTTTTGTAATATTAGTATTGATTTTAGTAATATTTCCACTGTTACATGAAGAAGGTCGATTTGGTTTTTTTGTAACGTCGATATTTATTATCGTATTGTTTGTACTTTTAGATGTAGAAGGTTGATTCAGATCTCCAGTAATATCAACAATTACTGTATTATTTCCACTCATAGATGAATTAGGTTTAAATTTTTTCGATAACGGTTCAGATACATCATTTTTACTCTCTGTTTTCACTTTTGTCGGAGACACAAAATAGTTTCTTATATCTTTTCGATAAAGTTTCGAAGGATCAGCTTTTCTCTTTGGTTGTTTTTTTTCTGGTTCTTTAATTTTAATAAATGTACCATTGCAATTTTGTTGATGCTGTTTCCACCAAAAATCATTAGGTCCCGGCGCACGATTGCTAGATCGACGCACTGTACCGAAAAATGGTTTTCTATCACGACACGGCCCATCACATCTCCACCAATGAGTTTTATATAGATGAACCTAAAAACATAGTTATTAAAGTATCAACGAAACATAGTTCATATATTAATATAAGAAATATTACCTCGTCTGTGAAGTTGTGGTAAACGGTAATATTAATGTTAGCTTCTTTGTTGATTCTATACATATGTTCATGAAAGACTGGGCCGTGTCCATCTCTGTCGGTATTGTTTTGAGTCACAAACAAATAAGCATGGATCATTTCATGTAAAAGTGTTTCGATTAAATTTTTTCTTGATCTTAGTTTCAAAAGAGGTTCGCTTAGGGCTACTTCGCAAAACCCTTCTCTTCCTCGATATCTATTCAAAAGATTTAGAAGACGATTTAAAGCAAAATAAAATTGATCGAAATCTGATATAGTAGTTTTCACACTTAAAATTCAACCTTAACGAATAAAACCATCAGAAAGTATTTTTAAGACCGTTGTCATGGTAAACACTCATTGATTATTATGACAACGGTCATAATAATATTTCTCTATATGTCTTTGGTATTATTAAGACCGTTGTCATATTAATCTATCATTGATTACTATGACAACGGTCTTAAAAATACTTCCCAATGGTTGAATTTGAGGTTTTGAAGTTGAATTTGGGGTTCGAAAGGTTGTATTTGAAATTAAAAAAAGCTGTATAGGACAAACCTGCATATTCCAGCACATGAGTACATGCGTTTGCTCCATCTTACGCTAACGGAACTGAGGCGACCCCAGAAAAAACGGTTATTGAACTGAGCAAATAATGCAAACACATCAGGAGTCGGGTCTATAAGTTCCAAAGACGGGCATCCGAGAGATTCAACTCTGTTTTCTCTTTGCGTGATATCCTGAAACTTTTGCCGCGAAAAGTTCATCTTCGAAATCCGAAGTCACGTTCCACAGTGAATCATTACAATGGTAGAAGGTTGGGTAGTTGAGAATTTGCAAACACTGATTTGGTTGCAATGTTTACTCTTAGTTTACGTGTATGTTGTTTTAGTTGATGATTAATGTTTACCAAATTACGTTACGATATTAGGTTATATGTCAGTTCTCAGGAAAACAGATGACGGTACATAGTTTGGCCTTAATACAATATATGTGGATTATAACGGGTTATCAGATGTTTGTGTAAAAGACACTAGCTCATACGACATTAGCACACATCGACAGTAGCACATACGACACGTTTTAGGAAAATTGGACGACTGCATGATGGTTATATGGGGAAAAATGTGACAAAACCCACATAATTTTTACTCATACGAAGTTCGAAATTATCTATGAAGCCCAAAACTGTTATAAAACGACTGTAAATTCAAACTATATTTCTAACATGCAGTATGAAATTGTCGATTGATTCCTCGCAGTTTCAGCATGAACCTATGCTGTAATCGTTAATCAAAATGGGAAAAAAATACCGGAAAAATTACTTTTTAATCCAACGCTAACAAAATTTCGATTTAATCATACTATTACAAATTTTTTTGCGAATTGTGCTATGCATTCGATGTTGTAATGTTGTGTGTATTCAAGTGACGGTGTGTTCTACTGTCATTTGGGCAAATATCTGGGAACCGTATTGGGAAATTTATATTATTTTTCTGATGATTCAACAAAATTATTTTTCATTTTCAAAATTAAAGAAGAGTATTGACAAAATAAAAAATGGTATATGCATCCATAAATGGACTTCTCTTAATTTAGATGATTATTTATCTGAATGTATTCTGCAAGTGAATTCAGTAAGTATTATCATTAAAAATCATCAGCACGGTCATGGCCAGGAGGGGGGATGCTGCCTCTCTTCTAAATGTTGAAAATTATTTTAAATTATATCGAGATACATGATTGTAAATAAATTCTTTGAACGCCTAGAAATTATGCACATATTACACTTTTTTTTGTTTTGGTTCCCTCCTAAAAAAATACTGGCTATGACCGTGATTATCTATAATAAATACTCAGACTTTAAAGCTTTATTTGAGTTTAAAATTGCATTCTAAAAATTTTAAATACATTTCAGCTAACATACAATGTAGATAAATATAAATACTACAATCTTAAAATAATAAAATTGATTGAGAATGCCTGTAATAATTCTTGGATAAAATATGGAGTCTTTAAAATATCCGATGCTTTTGTCTTATCAGATCAACTGAAAGCCATGTTAAATACTTATATGATCAATTTAATGACAACAATAAAAAATATTATAAAATATGTGGCAATTATTTTTGAAAGTTTCAAAGAAAATATTGAAAGTGTAAGAAATATCAAGTGATAAAAGTTCATAGCTTTGGTTTTGTTAAAGAAAAACTAAACATGTTAAGTGATTTCAGATAATAATTAATTGGTCGAAGTATATCAAACAGCTAGATGTTCTTCTTGAAACTGTTGTAGTTTTCAATGCGAGAAGTTCCTTGCGGAATCTATTAAAAACCATAATTGGAGATGGTTTGTGATTAATTAGTATTAGATTGTTATTTATATTTATAATAAACGACATTATATTCAATTCAGTTACATTTCCTAGGAACAATTGGTCCATTACCAATCTTGAAAATAAATGCTTATCTAGAAAATAAACAGTTGAAAACTATTCCTAGTTTTCAAGAAGTTTTCAACATACTCTGTGACATTTTTCCAGCTTCTTTAGATCATTTTAAATTAATACCAAGATTATGTGAAATATTTGGATTTTCAAACAAGGAAATTTTGAAATTTAATAAAGTAATTGAAAGAGATTCAGAATATCAAAGTTACAAAGAATCGATTTTAAATGGTATGTGCTATATAATAATTTAAAATAATGTTTTCATATTATATGTAATGATTATTACTATAAACAATTGTATAAAAAAATTTGATCGTATTTATTAGGTATCAATAAAAGCCTAGAAAATGTCAAAGAGCATTTGCTATCTTGGAATGTTTATGACCATGCATGGAGTGTATCAAAAGATGCATTTTTCAAAGAATATATTTTGTGTAAACCACTTGTACGAGAAATCGATAAAGATTTAATACGGTACACAGATATAATAAATTATGTGCAATTAAAAGAAAATACTATCCAGGTAGGGGAATTATTTCTGAATATAATATAATATGTTTATTTCATTATATATTGTTTTTGAAATAAATTGTTTTCAAACTTCAAAATCCATTGCAGATAGATTTTTTGATTTTGAATTGTACAAATCTGAAATCATCAGTGATAAATGAATGCAAACTATGGCAGGAAAAATTTGTAGAGTTATCAAAGAATGTAACACAAAGTAATATTACTTCTGTGTATGAATATTTGAAACATAGCACCATTGTTAAAAGTCAATCAAATACACTGGTGGAAGTTCAAGAACATCTTGAAAATTACAATAAATTGTGTTTGGAAATTGAAGATAAAAAAAAGAAAACTGTTTCAGATAAATATGATACTGTAGTTGATCCACAATAATATATTATTTATATTATTTTTTTCAATACCAATGATTTTCAGAAATATGTAAATATTTCATATTTTTTCATTTAATTCTATATGAATAAAAGTTAAAAATGTTTTATTTTTTATTTTGCTATTTTTTTTATTTCTTATATTAAAAATGTATCAACGACTATTTACAAATAATTTCATTCTAAATTAATTATTATAAATAAAACTATTTAAAAGAACACAATAAATAAGTAATTTTTCAAAATTATGCCAGCTCAATAACAAAATTCAATCCTTAGTAGCGTAAATCATCAAAACACTGTATAATGTTTTGATTTTAACCTTGTCGCCGACATTATTATTATCTTCTTCAATAAATCCCAATTCCTCGACCAACTTTACATAATCATCCAAAAAATGTTGATGCAGACTAGGGGGTATATTTTTCAGGAACGGATTCACAGCAACTACCGAATCTGAAACAAAAATTCATATGAACGAAACTAATTATTACTATTACCCAAAATATTCCATGAAACGAAAAATACCTCGTAAAATTTTCATGTTGTTAAAATAATACGTTTTGTGCTTATGTTCGACTCGTATATTTTTAAAGCCGATATTTTGAAGAATTTTCTTCAAATCTCCAGCAGGATTAAGAACGTAGTTATACGGTGATATGTATTTTTGATAATCACTCATGTAATTTTTCCAACAAGGGTCTTGGCTCATTATTTTGTAAATGTCGAAGATGTGATTTTTCGCTATTAAAGTCACAACCATGTCACCGCCTTCTTTCAAGAGATGATAAATATTTTCCATAACGCCCCTATTGAAAAATATTTACAAAATAATGTTTTGATAAGAAATTTATATTAATCTAATTTATTTTTTTTATATATGAAGTTATAATATCGGATTTCATAAAAAAAAAAACATTTTAGGCGTTGATAATCAAAGTATGACGTAAGTGTGATAATATTAAACCCTCACGCTTCATAGCAAGTGTGACAATTGTCTAATTTAACCACGGAAATAGGAACTAATCTTTTTATAAACCAAGTAGACGATTCGAAAATTAAATTTAACTGTCTTGTTTTTTTTAAGACAAATTATTTTTCAAGGACTTAAAATAATATTTTTAAATCTAATATCAAAACAATCAACTCACTTCTGATCCTGAACCCAATGCAGACAATCAAAAGAGAACACATGATCGAACACTCCACGCTTATCCGAAGCATCAACAGGCGATTCGATATCCATCTGCTGAAAACTCACACTATCATTCTCATAATTAGCACGAGCATGCTTGACCATCTCAGGAGATATATCCACACCAAGCACGCGTCCACAATCGGTCGGCAGCCTCTTCAGCAGGATATTGGCAGTGATATCGCCATCGCCACACCCGACATCGATCACGGAATCCCCGGTTTTCCACCTCACCAAAGGCATATACGAGTCCAGCAAGTCGATGGCGTCTGTCCTCTGGAGGCTGTTGGACTGGCTGTACAAATCGGCGTTGTCCATCTTCGGCAGGATGGAGTCAGTCCGGAACGGAACTGACCAGTGTTCAGCGGGAGCGAGTTGGTGTATTTGTCGCTCGGTCGTTACCAGTCGCCGTCTTTATATGCGGTCTGTGCTTTTCGTTTTCAAACGATGATGACCCCTCGTACCGCGCCCCTCACCCTTGCTCGGTTGGGGTGCATAAGCGTTGAGGCTGTGTGGAAAATCGAGAGGTCCCGTGGTCCGAGGTGGTGAGGTCTGGCGATGGTGAGAGCGTAATGGAGGAAAATGTGATCGGTGTTTTATCGATGATTTTTTTTATTAATGTTTGAATGATTGATGGGGAATTACCGAAAAAGATGCGTAATGTGTGGTTTTTAAATTATTTAATGGATGCTTTGAAGAATTCGTTTTCAAGGTGATCTGAAAATGCGTGCGTTTAGAATTTTCGGTTTATGAGTTCATTGAATTTGATATCATTTTCTTGAATCAAATTGCAGCTGTTATGTGTACCAGCAGATTTTATTGTCTGTTCAAAGTATCTTATTCAAAGCCATGTTATTATTATAATTTCGACCTCGTTAATAACGAACGTATTAAATTTTCTTCAATACATATTATATAAAAATTTGATCAAAGATTAATTTGGATAAGTTGTAAAAAAATCACTTAGATAGCATTTGCTGAAAAATAAAATAAGTATCTTATGTCTTTTTGAAACTATTATATAATATATGTATATACGAACGATTGACAGTAATAAGGCTCTGATAGCATTAGTTCGATTTGGTTAGCAAAACGATAATTAATCGGACTAATTTGGACTAATATTGAATAATGCACAATATATTATATGGTAATTTTTGCTTGATTTAATTGAATTTTTATGTAATAATAATTAATATAGACATCGAATATAAAATTTTAATTAGATAATTAATTGGAATTAAAAAAAAACATGAAATCAGACTGCTCAAAAGTATTTTTTGTAAATAGTTCTTAAACATCAAATTTTAAATTATATAAATTTTCCAAGGAGTTACGTGTAAATTTATATAATGATTAACATATAATGAAAACAAAATGATTTTCCTTAGAAATCGTCTGAATGATTTCATTGAATATTATCAACCAAACTGATATATCACGGATAGAAAGGTTACAAAAATAATAAATAAATGAAGAATAATATAATATTATTCACTATTGTTCATCATAAAAAATTTATCGAAAACGTAAAAACATGCCCTCATATATTGCAAAGTTATCAATATATCGATATTATTCAATCAATAAAGGTCAAACGGATATGATTATTGTTTAATTTTATTAAAAAATAATAAACATATAAGTAACTCGAATAAAAATTTGGGCACCCTATCCACGCACAACGCATACGCATTTTATTAAAAAGATGCAACAAAATCTCACTCCTAAAAAAAACAAATTTGAAAAAACTTCCACAGAACCAAAACGAATAAAACATCAAATTGATCAAGCACATTATGCACATTGGATAAGACAATTCAGGAAAAAATCAAAACAACGAATACGAATGATCGACAAACGAGTGGACAAGTATTTCGTACATGCACCGAATAACCCAAGTTCTTTGACCCTAACCTAACTCAACAAGTACATGATTGTGTGCACCTCGACATGTATTTTTATCATTTTTTTCCTTTCGAATACCTGTATATATTTTTAAATTTATTTAAATAATACAGACAAGATACAGGTACTTTTTATATGTAATATTCAGATTCTTTGATAGCGATTTGAAATATAAGCAATTACAGTTCATATTTGATAACCTCAATTGTAAAATAAAGTATCAATGAAAAATTTATTTATCAGTAAAACTACAAAAAATGCCCCAGTGTATTTTTGTCTAGTTGCGGATCCAAAGGTGAATCGTTTAAATTATTCAAAATTTGCATAAATTGGGACACATTTCGTTTATTTACAATGGAGCTATAATAGTACTGTAACATTGTATAGTAAGAAAAATATTCTATTTTGATTATTTACGCAGTGTAGTTGCTTATCATAAGAGCATATCTTTCTATTCATTTTTGAACTGCTTTGAGCTATTGTCGATTTTTTGTTTACAAATCTATAATGTATCATTCAAACGTAATATAATATAAATGCGCAACAAGGTTAAGGTTACCAGAGCAATCATATATTTATACCGAATTAAAATCGTTGAAGGAAAATTTTTAATAGATTTTCAAGGTGAATATTTTGAAATCGTAATTGACAGTGGTTCACTAAAATTTTAGTATGCGGATGTACACCAAAACACGCTTATTACGAAACACTTCCCTTTTAACAGATACAAATTACTTCATTTCTGAGATAAAAATACTTTCTAACTAGTTTCGAACATCGAAAAATACCGATACGATTCACTTCTCGGACGTCCCATTTCAACAATTTCAAAACGCGTCTTCGTACTTTACACACTCACACCACTCTTTCGCCTCGATCCCACCGATTCCCCATCAAACGCCGTTTTCGAAAAGTCTACAATTCACGCCGAATCAGCAACAATCAATAACACAAAACCATTCCGACGACAATCATCGAACCGAAGCACAAAGAACGGTACCCGTCCCCGCGGGCAGATGGTGCCCACCTCCTCGTTTCTCCTTTTGTTCCACGGCTTTTTTTTCAAATTTCAGACGCGTGTACGACCCGGACCAGTACCACTGTCGGTACCTTGTGGCAAGGCACCGAAAACCCGAGGCTCGGACCTCCTTTTCTCCTTCAACACCACGGCTTATGGTGTGCGGGTCCGGGCAGCGCCAACCGCTGTGGCCTAGGTTAGTGCTCCTTGGTGCATACGTTGGTGGATGCATTTACCGAAATGATGCGTGTGTGTATGTGTGTGTTGTATGGATTTTGGTGTGTGTGTGTGTGTGTGTGTGTGTGTGTGTGAGAGTATGTGTGTGTGTGCTTTGTGGGTCGTTTTGTCGTATTCGGGGTTCAATGATTCTTCGAGACGCACTCGCTGCGTAAGGGTCTCGATCTTTTTGCGTTTCGTTTGTTCGATTTCGATTTTTTTTTAATTAGTGGTGTTTTAAAACGTGCGTGTGGTTTTTAAATTTGAAAAGGTTCAATTTTGCGTTTGTATTACGATGAGAAAGAACGTATGTTCCTTCTATCGAGTGAGATGCTAAAAATATTGTTCAAATTATTGAAAAATTAATTTTTAAATTTTTACACATTTTTTTGATTCATTAACGATCAGAAAAGTTTAAAAAGCTTGCCCTTTTTTAAATTAATTATTTCAATAAAGAAACGATCTAAAAAGTAGCGTATTAAAAAATCAAAATTTTAAAAACAATTCTATCGATTCTTTTCCTTAATTCTTAAATAACACATTTTTGTTTCAATTAAAATTTCCAATATTTATTTAACCAATCAAAATAATATGCCCAATCCTCTTTTTATACGGGGAATTCGTTCCAGAGACTACCGTGTAAAAAATGTATGGTGACTATATAAAATTGGAGATAGGTTCCATCAAAATATTTAGATGGAACCTCCATCCAAATGTACTTTACAAAAAATGTGTAATGTGAAAAAAATTTGACATATAAAATCATAAAAAACAACGTTTTTTTTAAATTTAATAACAAAAATTACATATATATAATTATAACATTATACAGCTTACACCGAATCTTACTATTGTGGCATAATAATATAATTATTTTTTACCGTGTGAAAAAACCGTGTAAAAAAGTAATCGACTATTCTTTCTTAAGCCGTGTTATTTTAGAACCGTGTAAAAAGAGAATTGGATACACATCAATATTTCCAATTTGTTTGACTTAATAAACATAATACAAACAAGAGAATTTCCACCGCCGACCACTTAAAACCTGTATATTCGATAATATTTAACATCCCATTCATCAAATACAAACACAGAAAACTCTCCAATCCAACCCGCATAAAAAATAAATTTATATTAACATTAAAAGAACGAAACGACACCAATTGAAAAACGGGTACTTAAACTGTTTGGAAGCACCCGAATTGGCCTAACACAAAACATGACCTAACCCAAGCGCCGAACATTTGGGATAGATCAGTGTGGGTGAAAAATAACAGCGGTCAAATTATCGTCCTTTTTAATGAGAACATAAATAAACCCCCCCGAGCCCACGGAGCCGAACCCTTTCGAATATATTTATAAATAATCTGAATCGCACAACAAAACGAACCCTATCGAAATAAATATGTGCGTTATAATATAGCGAAATCGTTTGTTCGACGGGCGAGACCCGAGGCGTGGATCGCTCAATTTTGGGTATTTAATGTTTGTCGTTTGTATAAATTGTGTTTTCTTTTGTAATTGGGTGTTTTGTAATGTTTTTGATTGAAGCTGGTGATGAAATTTCATGTGTTTTTAGTGAATTTTTTGAATTAGAATTTTTTTTTGTATAAAATGGTCTGTTGAAGAAAATAATATATGAGTATGATTAAACTGTGTATTGAAAAAATATAGATTATGCCTTAAAAGGAATTGCTGGTGTATTAAAGAATCTCGTATTGAGTATTATTTTATTCATAGTGTGTAATAATATAAAAAAAGTGTAGTATATATAATATAAAGTGAGCATTAAAAAATATGAAATGAGCAATAGAATGAATGGGTGGTAACGTCGTCAAAGTAATGTCTTTTTCTACAGGCAAACAATAAAACAGTTAAATATATTTTAACAGTGTGGTCCATTTTTTAATCAACGCTGATTTTGGTTAAAAAATTTTTTTGCGAATCGATTATATTATGAAAGTTGTGAATAATGGTTGGTATTTCACCCATTCTCATTTGGGCATTGTGTCTTACAATTATATTAATTCTAATGCACGTTTATTCGTTTTAAGATAAAGATATATTTTTAATGCACACTTATTTTATTTAGTTCTCTGGTTTAATTAACATTTATTTTATTTAACGCACATTTAAATTGTTCCCATTATATAAATAATATTCCAATTTTTTTTTTAAATTAGTAATATATAATACATATGTGGTTTTATTAAAAAAAAAAGTCAATAAATTTAGTGAAAACAATGTACTTATTTCTTTTTTTTTGTGATTGTTAGTAGTACTGATATGGTGGACGATTCACAATTGGTTTCGGAAGTCATTGTCCAAATTGGAATCGTTTATGTTTCAACCGAAAAATAGATAAGTGAATCAAAAAGAAGAAGATACCTTTTTCGTCTCATTGTCAATAAAAAAAATGTTTTAGCCAATTTTTAAGCCTTTAACCGTTTGTATTATGCTACTTAAATTATTTGCAATAAACAATGATTCATTAAATTAATACAAGTCTTTCAATTTAGGGTATTCGCGTAAATTAAGTATCCTTCACTCAATTTGTACATTTCGAACGAATGTAGATATTTAAAAAAGTAATTTGGTTCAAAAATAAAATTTCCAATCCAAAACGAAACCCGTGAAACTGAAAAATTTCCGAACATTTTAACGACCACAACTTAACCGAAACACTTAAAAAACGCACCCGAATATTAAACCGACGCACGTTGCAAGACCAAAAAAGCGCACGCACGCAAAAGGATACAACAAAAACGTGCAATTTTTTTTATATTTTTGGGAAGAGGACGTCCAGCTTGCCCTTCTTGACTTTCGCCGTGATCGTGGAGTGCCCTTTGCGTCTCTTTTGCTGCGGAACCAGTTCATGCGGGGTCGACTCAGGACATTCGGGCATGGCCGCCTTCTGGCCTTATCTTGGGCCGTTTGGAGGCGCGCGAATATTTTTCGGGATCAAATGTGACAGAGGATTAAGGTTTGCGGGTTTTGTTGGGCGCGGGATGGGCTCGATCGTGATGGTCTCGTTTTTGTGGGTCGATTGCAGTGGGAATTTGTAGGGTTGGGATTGTGAGGTATGTTCGAATTTGTGTTTGAAGTGTGTGTTGTGTATTTGTATCGTTTTGTTGATTATGGAATTAGTTTGAGGAATAACTGGAGTAAAAATCAAGATCTTTATGTTTAAGGTGAAGTTTTGTTGCAGTGAGCTGATTGGAGTTTTATAATGGTGTATTAAGAATGTGGTGTTTTTCAGATTTTTTCTTATGAAATGATTTTAAATGTATAAGAATTTGTTTGTTGAATTTAACGATTTTATTTTTGAAGGAAAAGGTTTATATACTTTTTTGTGGTTCTGTTTCAGTGCAGTATTTTTTAAATCAAATTTTTGATGAAATTAATTAACATGTTGCTGAATGAACGAATGAAGGATTTTACTATAAAAGAATAAAGGAAAACTATGTATTCATGCCAGAAAATATTTTCGAAAGAATGAAATTTGAACTAAGGTATTATTAATTTTATTTTTTTACTAGAAGATTTGGAATGACTTTATGTTATATTTTAAGAAAAACTAATCCAATTAATGAGCGATTTATAAAATTTTTAATCAAGTGTCAAAAATCTTATTTTTTAAATAAAAACATAATACCTCCAAATATTTAATTTTAATTTTAGCTTAATTAGCATAGTGTGAACTTTGGGAATTGATTCGAACATTTTTGGAAATTTTCTATTAATATTAAAATCAATAACAATTACAGTTCGGTTAATCATAAATGGAACGAATAAATAATAGAAATTCAACATAAATAATTGACGAAAGTAAAATAATCGATAAAAATCTCACAACGATATTTATTTCAAATAATTAATTGAAGAAAATGTTACACGGACCTTCCGATTCGAATCGCCCGATGAATAATGTGATGTCATTTAACGAGCTTTTCTAGTGGAACTTGATTGCCCAAACGCACGAAACCTTAAGGCCGGTTACGACACTGTTCCACTTTCCAAAATAACCATTTTAACACGAGATGTCTCAAATGAGGATGGACAAGAAAAAAAAACGAACCAAAAAGACATATGGGATGCTTAGAGAGAAACCCGCCCTGAACCAGGTGAAGGCCGTTCTCATTAGAAAGCGACGTGAATTTGTCGCTTTCTATGGACCCGATCGCTTTCCATTTTATTTCCAAAACCATCGACAATCCATTGAAAAAGCTCTGAAAATAACATTTCGAATGAAAATGTATGAAAAAGCGCTTTTTTCCGTAGCGAATATGTAGCGTTCGCCGTTCGTGCGCAATCAATCTTATATTTTTGAATCCGCTCGTATTTCGAAGGCTCCGTATACGTTTTTACCCCTGGATTTATGTGTGTGTTTTCGTATGGAGAAGCGTGAAATTTAAGCATCAAAAAACGATACATCTTCTTCAAGCCCCCGGAGAGAAAGACGGTTCTTCTGCTCGTTTCGCGAGCGAGCTTTTTATACGTTTCGATAGCGCGAAAAGCGCACTTTCCAACGCCCCCTTCTGAAAACGTTACGCCGAAACGATTTTAAAAACGTCGAATGGAACCGCTCGAAGGAATTCGACGGTTTTCTTTGTATATTTTGCGTTGTGTTTTTAAGGTTTTATAATGGCGCAATGGGCCGGAGTCGATGGTGGCGCTGAGTTGTTTGGCACTTTCAATAATGCGAATATTAAATGATTTGAATATGATGTAATGTAAATATTTAAAATTTTATGAATGTAATAGATTTAAATTTGAAATTTAATATTAAAAGTTTTGAAGCGGTGCCATCTTTCGATATTTTTATAATTTTTGAGTATGAAATTCTTTGAAAAATGTTTCTGGATAATTGAAAAACATGATAAAATTTTAATATAAAAGAATAATCAAAATGGTTTTTTTTAATTTTAAAATTATGAATATATAATATGCTTTTATTTTTTTTAAATAAACTAATCGAATAACCCTCAAAATTCGAGCATTATCATGCAAATATGACGGAAAGATGCGCACATTGAATACACGAAACTCGTATCTAGATGCCACTTTCGACCCGGTTATTTTTATACTATTTTTGTGCCTACTTTTTATGTTTCTCTTAAAAATGGAAGAAGAGAGAAAAAATCATATAAACGACCGAACTGAAATCACTTCGAAGACGGGAAGAGAAAGCGAGCGTGGAAAATTGACAGACGAAGTTCAAAACTAACAACCAAAAATTTTTCCATAGAATTGAAAGTAAATGCTTATAAAATGTAAATTGGGGACCTTTTCTATAATATTTTTTACCTTGAGTTATAAATTAACTTTGGATTTTTTTAATAAAAATTAATTTGAAGCTGCAAATATTGTGTACTAAAAAATAGCCATATTGATCAGATTCCATTTTATATTTTGACTAAAATATTTAGGAATATATAGCAAATTGAAAATTCGCAAAAAATATATGACTTTTAGATAAACATAGACTGTTTGATAGAAAAAATAAAATACATATATGTATTTCATACGATTTCCATATGGATACTATTCAAGACGTGAGAAACTCATTTCACGTGCAACGTGCAAAACGCGCATAAAATCGAAGCATACATAAAACGTATACAAAAAGTTATATTCAAACACACACATATACGGCGTAGTCGAATTGGAAAAGCTCATACGAGTGAACTTTCGTTGGAAAATGTTCTCCAAGGTTTTAGTTTCGAGCGTACGGGAAAATGCGAAGAAAAAATGGCGTCTCTAATACAACAAAATTTTCACATGTACCACACTCGACACACCTATTCGCTCTCGAGGAGAGCAAAAATAATATTGAAAAAAAGAAAAACGGGAAAACGAACTTTTCCTCTCGTCCCGCATATTTTTTTTCGATGGGAATTCTATAGATAAATAATGATTTTTCTCGCAACGGCGGCGGCGTCGGGAAAAACAACGAGTGGTATAAAATCCACTTATTTTTTCTTTCGCGCCGAATGAAAGGTTTTCGTGATGGCGCCCCTCGCGGCCCCCAGCCCCTCCCCTGCCCTAGGAGGCTCTGGGGGGGCACAGCCTCCCAGGGCCCCCATCTGGGCCCCCGTAAGCCCCCGGACCTCCCTGCGCCCCCTTCCTGCGATGTTGTTCGAGCATATTGCTTCTGTATTTTACGTCGCCGAAATGAAAGTGTTGTAAAATTTACTTTGCCGAAACGAAATGCCGGACCTCTTTTTATTTCGAAAAAGGCTCCGGTCTGCGTTGAGATATTTTTCGTTTTTTAAAGTACGTATGAATTATTCGGTCTGGTTCGTGGAAGATGATTCGAGTTTGTAACGGTATATTTTTTGAAGGTATTTTCCTTGTTTTTGACATCATATACATAATATTGATGATATTATATAATATTATCGTTTGATTGAACTCAATCACGCTATAATGCTATTTTATGCATATGAAAAAAATGATAACACGATCAATTTTTTTATTGCAATTGAATATTGCATGTTTTATTAGTTTGATATAATCCGACGATATAACTTCAATTAAAATTTTATATCGTGTCTAAACAATATTGGAATTTGATATAATATTTTCGAAATCAGATTGATAAACTAAAAACGAATTTCTACAATAAAATCAACAAATCAAAAACTACAATCAGACCGATAATATTTTTCAATAATCGAATCAAAAACTTCACAAATTCAAGAAATTTAATGCAAAATACTCAATCAAACCCATTCATAAAAAAAAACTTTACAACAATCCCGTCAAAATCTCGACTAAATCAAAGTTTCATAACAAATCAAACAAAAAAAAACCCTCAATTAATCCAATTTATACACGGCATGTTCACAGTACGATGCAGGCCGGCGATATGTCTCCAATTAAAAGTTCGGACGAGAGAGAGCGAGCTTGCGCGTCGGAGGCTTCGCGGGCCCAGGTGGGGCTGCGCCCGCGCCCCCATCCCCGGGGGCGGCGTCGCCAGTTGGCGGCACACGTACCAGCGGATCCATAAGACATTAGCAGCCATACTGGCTCGGTTTCCACCAGAGAGAGAAGCAATAGCAGAGAGCAGTAGAGACATTATTGATATTCCGAGAGCGCCCCGCCGGGGGGTGGCGGGCGACCGCCCCTGGGGTGGCTTTGGCGGTGGGTGGTTTTCCCACCCCCTGCTCCGTACGTTTCCGTTTCCGGCTCTGCCACCTTGGGCTTCCTCCCGGTCCCTCTTCTTGGTCTGGGCGAGGATTAAGCTCCCGGCCAGACGATCTATCAATATTGATTGTTATCGCAATTATGAATTGAATCAAGTCCCTCTCTGTGGAGTTTGGATGCTGAATTTGCAGTGTCTATAGATTGTGGAGTGCTCTCGATCGGATGCTTTGGATGTTTGTTTTTTCGTGGTGGTGTTTTATATATTTTTTTTAATGTGTTGTTGAACGATGCAAAGTTTTTAATGTGTTATAATCAGAGTTATTTATGAGGAGCGATAGATCTGTTTGGATGATATGATATTGACGTGCAAATGGTGTTTACACGATATCGATTTAGTAAGTGGCTCTTTATCAATTAACTGCACATTATCGATGTTAACTGTTGGGTTAATTGTTCTGCTATAATTATAAAATAATCGAAGTAGTAAAATTTATTTATGTCAACAGTATATGATCCGTAGAGATAAAGATTGATAGCGATATGAATTTTATTTAATTATCAATAATGATATGTTGATTGGAGATGGAAAAACAAAAGGATTGATAAAATTACGTGATGAATCTTAAATTATGATTAGTAAAATATGTATAACAGAAAATATATCAGGAGTGTTATTCATTAAATCGTTTTAAGATAAGATCCATTCAAATTACTATTAGAAATTTAAACATTTGGAATTGGATTATTTATAATATACAAACCGCAACATAACGCTCAATTTTATTTTTAGCTAACAAGTTCATTAAACTGTAGAGATTGAATATCAACGTTGCATCGTAGACACAACATGATTTCAATACTTTAAAAAATAAATCATATAAAAAAATGTACTCCAGAAAAAATCACATTTTACCTCCATTAAAAATACTTCCGAACCTCAAATACATAAAAAAACACATACACCGCAAACCCAAACGCAAACAAACCACTCGAAAAGAGGGGCGTATTCGCAGAGACAACTCCTCCGCACCACCACCCACACAACCCCACACATAAACGAACCAGAACCTACGCCGTAGCACCATTCGAAGCCTACAATACGAATGCAGACGGATTGGTGGGAAAACGGCACACCAATCGCAGTTACATTCGTAAACGGCGCGCACTCTACGCCGAGTGAGAGAGGGACGCCTACGCCGGCTACGGCCCCCCATTGGCCTACGGGGTGTGGGGTCCCACTCGCACACGTAGCTCGCTTTTTTCAGCTGTACGAATGTATGTTTGTCTGTCTGTACGAATGTCGTCGGTGACGATTGCCGAGCGTAGAGCGCGCGCGCGGGTCGTAGAGCCCGGCCCACTACGGCTACGATAGGTCGTTTGGGGTTGAATGGGTTTTTTTGAGTAGTTTTGGGTTTGTTCAGTTGGAATTTTTTGAAGGATTGAATACTATCTTCGGAATTGCTGGGTTGCGGTAAATGGTATTGTATAGTATGTATATTTTTGTATGGGAAAATTTGCTTGTTTTTCTTTGTATAAAAATAAAATATGATATTGAATGATTGAATGAAATATTAATATTTTTATAAAAAAAGTTATAAAGTGATTTAGTTATAATGGTATTAAATCTTTGATTTGGTATATTAATGTTGTATTATTTTTCTAGGTATCAATCTACAATTCGGCATAATGTACTTCATTAATTTATATATTTGTGAACAAAATATCAAGAACTATTCCAAATAATATTAAAAAAATACGATTTTTTTTATTACTCGCAGGAAATTTTTATTTATTATGATAAATATTGAGTTCCTCATCTAAATAATTACGATCATAAGGATAAAGAATCCCTTCTCATTTCCTAAATACATAATTTTCCAATATTTCTTATCCATTAGGCAGATTCAAAACGCAACACCAACCAATCAAAGCTCATACATATCCAAAACTACATACCTCAAACCAACAAAACGAAAACTTCCATACAAAAACCGCCCTCACACTTCGAAAAACCTCAACCTTACTTTTCCCAGATACCGTTTCGAGTGTCGGCCATTTTTTCTGTCTGTCGAGCGATTCGAAGGATGGTAGGTGTGTGTTGGGCGGGCTTTCGTCCTCAACGGGCGGAATACCAGAAGGTGGGCGGAATGCCGTAGAACGGGCGCAATACTGAAAACGGGAACACCGTAGAGGACGGGGGCTCGCAGAGGACGGGAAACCGTAGAGGTTGGGGCGCGGGGGGGCGTAGTCTCGCGCAGACAATCGAACTCGAGGCGATATCTCTGGATGGCGGTCGGGTGGGGGCCCCGTCGGGGGCGCAGCCCGGCCGGCGGAGGCTGCTCAGCCGCCCCCTGCCAGCCTCCGGGAGTATCGACCCGTGGAGAGACGACTCGGTGTTGTACCTCTTGCTGCCAACGGTCAGGGCTGCTCTGCTTTGAAAAACGACGACTGTGCTGTGTGTCGTTGACGCGTTTCTTTTATTTGTTTGATGTTGGGAAAAAAGTTTTTTTTTTAATTTTCGGATTTTTATGTAAGTAGTATATGCGTAGGTTGTTTTTTTTTAAATGAAAACGAGATAAAAATAACTTTTAAAAAGTTCAATATTGAAAACAGTTTTTTTTTTAATGATTTCAATGAAATTGATGATATATGATATGTTATCTCAACTATCTACTAATTATATTACATATCAGATCTTAATAGTAAACAATACATTCATCATCATCATTGTCGACCCGTTTTTGTGCCCATTACAGAACAAGGTCTCCCCATCAAATATTGGAGATCTAGGCTATATACTTTATCCGAGAACCAACCTCGTATTGAAAACAATACATTAAAAAAAAATTATACTGTAAAAATACTAACAATAAAAAAACATACATAATAATATTTCCATCTTTTTACATCTATAACTTTCTTCATGTTGAAAATATCAAAACAATAATTTGTAAATAAATAAATAAGGATCAATTAAATATTTTTTTCTTATAAAATCAAATGACAACCCTTATCCCGGGGCTGAGATATGCATTCACCTTTGGCTGTGGCCCTCTACGTATACAGTTCGTTGAGAAAAATACGCGCAGCCGGCTACGACACCGACTCGCTACGAGCGCTACGTACATTACCGCACGCACGCAGCGTTTCTCAAACTTCCGTTTTGTATACGATTCGTCTGTAATGTGTGATAGAAAAATAAAAAATATATATCATTGGAATATTTGAAGTAAGGTTAATATGAATTATGTAGGTAATTGGATAAAACGAATCGATTTATGTTTTATCGACTGACTGATAATATTTAAAATAGATTTTAACTAATGTTTATTGAATTTATTAATATGATTGAATTATTTATTTATTGTTGGATTACATAAATAAATAAATTTTTTGTGTCTTGAAATATAATAGACGATTGATTAATTTATTCATTTTATCTGAATTCAAAATTATTTTCAAATTTAATCGATATTCTATATGCCAATAATAAAAAAATATTATACCTAAGTATATTTATTGATTCATTTCTTCATTATTTTCAATAATTTGGTCTCGAATGCATAGATATTCACACATCGAAATTAAGCGATTTATCACAGCCATTAAATTAATCAAATATAATATGTCTTTGACCTAATATAACCTACTTAAAATTTAATTAAAATAACAGCTAGATACAAAAAAAAAAAAACAATAATTGTACAACCTCGCACGAAATCGGAGCCAACTTTTCAAACAGGAAAATTTCAAAGGATTTTTTTGTAAAAACGCGAGCCTCTTATAAGGAAGTTTAGGTCAATATTAAAGGCTGTTGCGCACGTACACGTACACGTGCACACATAACCTTACATACATGCATTTATACGTATAAATGTATAAAGGGACTGACACATACTCGTGGATTCGAGTCGTTTCGCTTATGTGTGTGCGTATTGTTGTGCAGAGTGGCGCCTGGAGCCGCTCCGGAAATTGTATTGTTATATAAAAATGGGTTTCTCTGGGACAAAACACACTTTGTTCTCTCCGACGGAAAAATGAATTCTTATTAGAATGAAAGAAAGAAAGGAAAGCAAAGGAAAAACACAATATCTCATTATGTTGTGTAACATTTCTTTCTGTATTACATGTTGTACGTTTCGCGTTGCGATTAGGGGTCTCAAATATTCGTGAAATTACATATTCGAATATCGAATATGAAAATGTAAACATGTTCGAATATTTTATAAATTTTCAAATTATAGTAATAAATCATTGAAAAATTTCAATTATAAATAAAAAAATGAACGTATTGCTATTGTTATGAACGCTATAACGTATTAAATGTTAAACAATGTTTATGTTTAATTCTAGAATAAGAGAGCATTAAATATTTTAATTTTCCATTTTATCTATAACGTAGTTTTAATTTGTTTCGCTGAGGAAAATATTCTTTCAATTGTGGCTGACCATAGGTTTTGGTCCATATCTAAATTAAATAAAATCCAATAAGATATTCTGTTCATAACTAATAACAGATAATACATATATAATAATTAACGAAAGTAATCAAAGCAAATTCCATTTGCTTTTAATAACGCTTGAAAATAATACGTTGTAAATTCAAAATAATCCCAAACTATATAAAACTATTCCGTAAATTACCGAGTAAAAGGATAAGGAAGTCATCTTAATTTCTACAAAACATATGAATTATCCATCCCCGAAAACAAACTAGAGCACGTTCAACATTTTACTCTCTCCGTAAAAAGACACTGTTGAAAAATATCGCTACGCCTAAATCTTTTGGCAGGTGGAAAATAGACAGATCGGCTCATGTAAACAAAATAATGCATCGTTGCGAAAATAAAAATAACAAAACTATCAGTTTAAATGACAATGAAAAATAATCGAACATATTTTCAAATATTCGAATATCCGAATACGAAAAAAAATAACAATATTCGATTTGGGATCCCTAGTCGCGATATCAGCGCGTGAATGTGTGCATGTGATGCTGTGATATTGTTTGCGAAATTTGATATTTCGTTAAATTATTCTGGATGTTCGGATTCCGTTGATGAGATGGATTTCGGGTGATGAAATGTGTTTTGTTCGAAAATAAATTTTCAAAGCATACTCATAACGATGCTTTATCGTTAATTTTAAATTCTGCGAATTTATAGAAATTGAGTTAATTAAATTTTACAATTTAAATAAAAAAATATCATATATAAATTTCATAAAAGAATTTGTGAATAATATTAAGTTATTTTCAACTTATGTTAAACTTTTCAATTTAATTGAACGAAATTTCAACACAAAAAAAAACATTAAAACGAATCCCAAAATCATAAAATTTTCACAAAAATCTAACACCCGATACGTACTTCAACATTTTCAATACAAAAATAAACAAAACCACCATCGAAACGACAAACCCGAACACCAACATCCTCACTGCCGCATACACAAAAACGTCAACACGCAACACCAACTCCGAGGGGATTTCAGGGGAGTTTTCCCGGAAAGAGCGACGGAAGAATCGGGAAAATCGTCCGTTTGCGGTGTCCGCAGCCCGCGGGAGGGGCGCCCCCCCGGGCGCTCCGCCCCCCTCGGGGCCCCCGTCCCCCCGCCCCGCCCCGGCCGAGTGTCGTGCCGTGCAAATGAAACCGCTGAATTATTGATTCAAGATTTCAGCTGAAAAGTGGATGCCGCCCCCGGGCGACAGTTGCGCATCAATCATCTTTCGGGAAATCTACCTGCGCCACGAGAAAACTCATCCCCTTGTTCGCGCGTCGTATGGTGTTGTTGTGGTGTTCGTTTAGTTTTGGTGTGTGTGTTCGTGATGGGGGGGATCGGGTTTTGATTGTGGTTTTTGGTTTTGGTGGTGGGAAATTTGGGAAATTCTGTTTTTGTAATGGAAAATTTTTGAAAAGGAAATCTTAAATAATTATTTTTTAAAATTAGTGAATTGAATTTTTGATCGATTTGATGGGTATCAGTGGTTTTATGATTTTTTTTTTAATTTGATAGAATTTAAAAAATAATTTCATATCAATTTTTTATATCGAAAAATCTTCATTTTAATATTTGCATTCAAATGTTATTTTTTTATTGTAATTCATTTGAATCTAATTTATTTTTATAAAAATGTATTTTTTTATACAAAATTTTTCCCTGAAAATGGCGCAAAATTTCCATAAAATATAATACAATTAAAAATATTCAAACTAAAATTTTCATGAAATCAAATTGAAAAAAAAAACGATTCAATTTATAAACCTCAAATAAATCAATCACATTCAAACAATTAATTATGAAGATTCAATCAATTCACACAATCGACAACAACCACACATTACCCATCGAACAATCAACATTTAAAAACAACTCAAACACTCTATTAAAAAAAAAAAACTCTCAGAATCCAAAATGTACACGATATTCCAAAGCCCAAAATAATTTGTTATAGGACAAAGTGTGTTAGCACAGCCTTTGGGACTGTGGCGCTCGCTTTCATATATCATTTCTGGATAGCGACCAACTTTGTTGTTTTTAATATTGCTCGCATTGAAATATTAATGGCGGGGATGGCGTGTGCGACTCTTTGTTCTCTCGCCCTGGATAAAGTTTTTACTGCTCTCCCGCGTTTGATACACACCACATCCTAACCTTATGTTAAATTCAAAACACTAAAAACGATATTAAATCATGTCACGGCGGAGAGAGAAAAAGTGGCCGCGCGCAAAAACGAGAGATTTCACCGCGGATTCTTCATTCGCCGATTTTTTTATATTTATATACCGAGAGTGGATATTTTCTACAAGAATTTTTATTTAAAACAATTTCGAATTTGGTAAATAATCGATTTTTGTTCTTACGAATATATGATGCACTCTATCGAGATCAATGATACTATTCGGTAGGGAGAAAGTTTGAGATTTTCCCGCTAGAGTTTGTGGTTCGTATATTTGATAAAAATGTTTGTTTTTTTAACATTTTTATATTATTTTAAATAATATATGAATTTAAAATAATAATATAAAAAAAAACAACTCAAACAAAATTCTAATTACAAAACGAAATTAAGTCAAATTTTCAATGAATTTTCAAAAATATTAATTATATAAAAAATATTATGATATTATAATTAGGTCATAACAAAAAATGACAAAGCTCGCATTTCCGACTATACAACATGAGTCACAGACCGATTTTCAAGGAAAGAAACCCAATTGGATACCGTCCGTACGAAAAGGGTCGAGCGAAAGGGTTCGACATTAAACTTTCACGAAGAATAAATTAAAATTTGAAAGTCAAAAGTGTCCTCTTTCCCGGGCTTGCCACCTCGCACACCACGGGGCTCGTTGATTATGTCAATGTATACGTTTTCACCTTATTTTTTCCTGTCGTCGAGGGCTTTTTAACGCGATTTGATGGCGGCCTGTTTACCCTTCCGTAGTGCTCCCGAAATTAGATTCATTAGGCTCCCGGTTTTGTGTTGCGCTCCTTTTTTCCGTTTATTATGTATGAGTGTATATTTTAATGCGATTTTTTTGAAGGCAGAAATGTCAAAGCAATTAATGCACAGCTCAGCGGTCTTCGAAAACATTTTAATTTGCGCGCAAAATAAGAGGAACGTTTCGATTCGGCCGCAATTAAGTTAGAATATTTTCGCGGTAAATCTCCCCCGACGCCGGGGCGAGCAATGAAATTTAATTAAAAACAACCGACGGAGTTTGAAGGTGTTCTTTTTTTTATTATTTTCGTTTTTTTAATTTTTTTCTGTGGGTTTTTAATCATCTTTTTCGTCTTTGTGTGTTCGCAACGATACGCATAAACGTCGATTTTTCGCGATCGATTCTTAGTATTTCGATATTAATAATTAATGTAATACTGAGATGTGAGTTTAATTAGTGATTTTTTTTATTTTATATATTTAACTAAACACATTTTATTATAAAACTTTATAACAGGTGGTCAATTCCATAATCGAAAATATTTGTATTTATACAAATTGAATAACTATTCTTTTACTTTCAGATAAATAATTTTTTTTTTTTTAATAAATTTTGCAATCATTTTATACTAAAACTTTACAATTGATGCACATTTTTCGAATTTCTCATGATGAAGCATAAAAAAATTAAATTAAGACATTTTTATTTTCTCACGTTCAAAAGTGGGAAATTGATGATTTAAATATTGATGAATTTTTAAAAGAATGAATAATTTAATAAAAAAAATCAATATAAATAAAAATTTCATTTTATTAAATTTTAAAAAACAATTCTTTTTTTAACTTAGGTACTTGTTAATTTCGATTCACACGATCATCTTTGCATTCTTATCTTTTCGGTTGTAGTTTTAGTGTTATTTTTCGGTGTATTTAGATCAATAAAACACAACTTGACTTTCCCATACCTTATTCCCAAATCGGAATTAGAATTTTAATCGAAAATACATGTCTCGCATATAATATATATATATAAATAATTGAAGACGTTTTCATGTCACGTTCCCATGCGCGACGTTCAGTTCACGCTCAACTAAACAAAAAGCTTCACCCCGGCAAAACCCAATTCAATAGTATGTTGCAATGTCATTCTTGCACAATCCTTTAAGTTGTCAAGCGAAATCATCATTCTCTGTCCGAACTTAAAGCTCCCCATCCAGATTTAGCCCCGGCTTCGGAATAATAGACTCGAAGCGAAAAAATAAACTCATAATAGGATAAGCTCGAGAACCGTTGAAAAGCATTCGATCGCGAAACGCTCGATTTCAACGGAGATAACACCCGCACACAAAATCTATCTAGATCATGTATATAAAAAACGGCGTTTATAAAAATTATCGCATTGAATAAATCAATTTGGGTGGTTGTGTTTGACCTTTGTTTTGGATGTGCGCAAACTCGACAATGATGAATTGTGCCGAATTATACGGATCGTTATTTTTATTTATTCAACGTGTAATTTATTAAAATATTCATTTTGCGCAAGTACAAAACGAGTGACGACGTACGGTTATAATTGTTCTCATCCTGTTTATGAAACGGAAAAGGTGAACCGAATCGATGATAACTCACATAAATTCGAATCTAAATTGAAGAACATAATATATATATTTGAAGTAAAATTGAATTATTATTACATAAAAGGTTTGCGCGAAACTGTATATTTACATATTGATTACACGTTGTCACTTTTATGAAAACACTATTAAAGACGACACAAAAAAGGCGTTTAAAAGAATACAATGATTTTTATTTTGTTTCATATTTTCGCCGACAAAGCAATGTAGTACACAAAGTGAACTCATTTACGACGCACCGTCGCAAACTTGGGCCATTAAAAGTTTACGAAACGTAATGAAAAAGTTTCCGTTTTACGCGCTTCGTTTTATTTCGTTCGCAACTAGCGCCCTCGCGGATTTAATTAAACAACGGAAAAAAGCGCCAAAACACACACACACTCTAAATATTTGATTGCGAAACGATTAGCCGAATCGTGGGGGAGGCTCCCCCGAAATGCCTTTTCAATGATCCTGTTTACCGTTTCGCGGTCGTTTTACTTCGGGGACGTTTTTGCGTTTGCTTACCTCTGAGTTTTCCGGCTGCAATCCGGCCGAGATATTAATTTAAGTTTGGTCGATGGACGATCCCCTCACTGCCAGGAACAGATAAGCCCTTATTTGGCCCGGCCGAGGGCTGCTCCTCTTGCCGGTATTAATGCGCGTTTCGTTTTTTCGTTTATGGTCGCCGAGAGGAAAAAATCGGGGTTTCGGAAAGTTCCGGAGATATCGCACTTAAAAAGGTGATTTTGGACATCTGCGGTGTGTGGATGTTTATTTTTGGTTCATCTGCTTGTTTTTATGTGGTTTTTTTTTTAATATCGAATACGTTTATTTTTGGTAAGTATATAAATGAATAAATTGATCTGTGTTTTTTTATATAAAAAGAATTTGATTAATTTATATAAAAGTTATAAATTCATTTGATTTACTTACCTTTATATCTATATTGTGTATTTTTATTATATTTGATAGATGCAGTTTGAAAAATGTGTTGTTTTTTTAAAACATTCATTTGATTTTCGTAAGCTTACAATTATATAGATGACGAGCGTATCCGAAAAGGCTTCGCCTTTTCGAACACGCTCTGCTCGGCCTCGCTTCGCTCGGCCTCGCATGACTCG
>JAOXNN020000089.1:3102110-3129562 GCA_028571205.2 Hydropsyche betteni | reverse complement strand
GTGGGTGGTGGGGTGGGGGGTGGGGTGGGTGTACGGGATGTTCCGCGCTGGTTGCGTGATCGTTCGTTTGTGCGGTGATGGGTTGATGTGTTTTTTTTTCGGGTATGTGTGAAATGTTAATTGATTGTGTTTTTGTTTGTGTGTGATTTTAATTTGTTCTGAAAGAAAATTTTTATTGGTTTGATGGAAAGGTCGAATGATGGTCGCTTTTAAATTATTTTTTGTTAGTTTCGTGTGCTATTGGACGGACAGATTTACATTAAAATTTCAAATTGCTTATATCGAATATATTTTACATAATTTAAATCTTTATAAAATAGTATAAATATAAAAAATATATATTTTTTAAGTTTTTGCGCGCGAACTGTTAGCATAGAAATTGAATCTATAAACAATACGGGGGAGACTTGTCTAATTTTGTGATACTAAGCGCTTGTTTGTTTGTTTTTTTTTCATCTTGTATTCTGTAGTAAAATAATTATAAAAAGCTTACAATCATAAAGCATCAACCATCTTTTTCATTGAATCATTATTTAAATGTTGCAATTCATTACTAATTTTTTGAGACATCTCAAATTATCGAATTTGATCATTATCAGACAATAGTCTGATAGTGATCGTGTAATTCTATGATTGTATACTCAATTTTGAAAAAAGTTTCATAACATTAATTTTTCGATAATTAAAACATAAGTATTATAATTTTATAGAAGACTTTCCATTAAAAATATATTTTCAAAATTAATGATACAAATACTCGCAGTTTCTACTTTAAAAAATATATTGAAAGGTATCTTTAATTTTAGCTTCAAACGTAACCCATAAGTCCTCTTAATTACAAAAAAACATAACATCACAATACACTATTATAAGCACAATTTGATTAAATGGAATTTAAAAAAAAAACATCATACGATCGCCTTCATCAATCACTCTCCCGTTTTCAGAATGACACTGACGATTTCGACGAGCCCTTACCACTGTAAAGCGCGTCCGCTTCAAAATACGTTTTTAACATATAAAACACACATTCAACACGGCACAAAGAGCGATAATAATAATGGTAAAAATGAATGTAGATGGCATCGCGCCTTCTAACGCCGCTAATGTTCGAACTTTGCGCGATAACAATAATTAATGTAAATATGTTTGCCGTATTACGGCGACGGGGTCGGACAAGTATGCGCAAAGCCAACCGAGTGGTTGCTTTTGTACGACGGATATTGCTGGGGCCGATGACGATACGCTTTTCATTCAAAATCGAAAGGAAATCTTGACGGTTTCGAGGAGGTTTTTCATTTTTGAACGCCGCCACAGAAGCTTCGAATTTGATAGTATTTGGTGATTTTTTTTTTTAAATAACGACACACTCATTCGAAAGAGATTAATTGAGTTATGTTGATGGACGAATGTCATACCCGACAGGGTCACCGTCATTTTAATTAAATTAATAACACACGATGTATGGAAATATAAAAAAGTTGTGCGTGCACGATCTGCCATGTCGGCAGCCTCCCAGCCGCCCATCAACCCGTTCCCCTGGAAGTTCGTCGTTCGTATATATTATTTTGTATTGTTGTGCTTGTGCTTTGCCACCCCCGTTGCCGCCCACGGCCTCCCGCTGTCGGATTTATTTATTGTCAAACGTATTATGGAAACTGCTGGGTCATCTGGCTGCAATAACTGATTGTGTTTTGTTTCGGGCCGCGGACCGCTCCTTACAAAGGCACGGGTTCGGGGTACGTTGACGTGGACGTGCTCGGTTTAAGTGCGTTTATTTGTTTAGTAAATTTGTTAAATATATTTTTTTATATTCGTGTATCGGTTTGGATTGTCTTTTTATGTTTGTTTTGAAAATATGAAGTGTTTTTTTTTTTATAATTGAATTATTTATATTTTTGTATGAATTATTCCTAAAGGAGTTATTTTTTTATATAACTTATGTAATACTCATAATAATAAGGTAAGTTTAATTTCATTGAAAGTATAGGTATTTTTTATAAAAAATTCAAGGAATTAAATACTAAAATCATATTTCTTCAAATGTTTGAATCAACAGTAGCTATACATTATTTAGGTCTAGTATTATATTATATTATACATTTCAAATGTCACTTACCTATTGTGGTTGGAAATATACTAATTTGAACACAATATCAGTAATAAAAATTTAATATTTATCGAAAAATTGTATCAAAACTTTGAATGTATAATTTTTATAAATTTTTATCCATTTTCGTACAAGTGCTGCCATCTCGACGCACCCATGACGCTTTTGATAGATTCATTGCTTTTTGTCGAATGGCACAACATTGGATAAGATAGGATTAAATTAAACATTAGGGGTAATTTCGGCACATAAAAAAATGTCTACCCTTGCTCGGTCGGATCCGATGAAAATCTCCGCCCAGTGAAATCCCACACCCCGGCACGGGACGCACAACAACATCACTTTTCCCGTCATCACGATGACTTTTCTGGGCACACCCCAGCCCGACATCGCTCTCGCACAAAGAATACGTTTCTTTCCCGGTCATAAATAACTATTTTCATTCGACGCGTTTATCTCGAATCTGTAATTAAATTTTAACGACGCGAATCAGGCGACGGCCTCTGAAAATCGCAGCCCGGCTCATTGTGCACGTAACAAAGCCTTTAGGAGCTTCTACTCGTTTCGTGTTATTGTGTATTTTCTTTCGCGATTACTCATCGACTGTTTGCTGAAGTCAGTGCCGGTTTTCTACGGCGAACAAAGCGTGTAAAAATTTATAAGTCCGTAGTCTATAATTAGCGGCCTCCGGAGCGTGTTCGATGACATATGTCGTCGTTTGTGTCGTTCTAATAAATTAAAATGGCGTGATTCCGCGGAATTAGATGGAGAGTTATTATTTTGCGCACGGTGATGAATTGTTTTATTAATTATGTTGTTAGTTTTGGACCGGCGGATTATTATTAAAATTATGTTTTCCTTTTCGAAAATGGACGATAAGCGTAACTCTATCCGTTACGAAATTGGAGCGCTGCTTTTTTTAGGGTGTAATCGAGTCGCAAAAAGTATGTTGGCACAATAGAGAGAATTCGGTATGTGGGATTTTATTTTATTCAAAATAATGTTAGTTTGTTTCGAATATAATTAATTATAAAATTCCAAAATGTTTTCAGGGTTCAACAAAAGTAATTGATTCAAAATCATCATATGATTATAATTAAAAAATAAATTTATTCTAAAATAATATAGTAAAAAGTACATATTCAACTACTGAAATTTTACTTTTTGGTTCAAGGTTTGATTTGTTATCGTAAAATGAAGATTTTTCTTATTGGTTGTTGTTTTGTTTTATACTAAGAAAAAGAAAAAAGAAATCAGGACATATAATCGAGTGACTTTTTAAAAGTGAAACAAATTATTAATACCTTTGTACAAGTTTTAGAAACTCTTGATATTTTTTCTGTAATTTTTTATGACCCTCAGTTATTTCGTTGATTCGTTTTTGCATGTCCTGAAAAAAAAAATTAATTAAATTAAACAATTAAGAATACTCGAAATTTAAGTTTTTGTATTATATAGTTCTCACTTCGGCCTCGAATTTGAAATAATTCTGGATATTTCTCATGTATTTCATTACTTGGCAATTATTTTGATTTTCATTCCTAAAATTCAAATAATAAAATTATATCTGAAAAATATTAAAATAAAATTAAGACAGTTCCAATATACTTGACGACGATTTCTTTTAATCGAGTTATTTCAACAGATTTTTCATTGATTTCATTCACTGCTACTTCTTTAAAACGTGATAAGGCATCTTCAAATTTTCTTGTTGTTTTTTTGTGATGAGACATAGTATCCCTGTAAACATAATATTTTGCAAAAAAACATTCTTTGAACTGAAAACTAATTTTTAATAAAATATAAGTACTTCCAGTGTCGTTGAATATCTTTTTCTATTTTTATAAAATTAGAATTTAGTCCTGTAACTATTTGATTAAGGTTTCGGTCGCTTGTATTGATCAAATCATTTTTCTCTGATTCATGTTTTATCGTTAGTCCCTGCAATAAACATTTTATTATTTAAATATTATACTATAAAATGTTATATTTATGAATTGAAAAAAAAGGTAAATTCACATCTAATGTTGCAATTAACTGATTGTTATCTTTGTCATTATATGAAGTTGTTTGATAAGCACTTGATTTCATTAAATCAATATCTCTTCTCAAAGCAATGATTTTCTTTTCGCCATCTTCAATTTTCTTTATTGAGCACTTTTCAAAATCAAAAATAGCCAACAAAATATCTTCATGTTTTGAAAAAATCTCTTTTCGAAAGTCAGTTGTTAATGATGAAACAATATTTTTTAATTTCGGTGTCATACATATAGTACTATTTGAAATACACGCATCATCCGTACAAGGACACGTCTTCGAAAAAAATAAAAAAATACATAGATATGTATCAACTAATTATAATATAAATTATAATATAAACTCACGAAATTAGATCTTGAAGATTCATTTATTTTTCTTTCTGATTGAGAATCCTGAAAATATGTTAACAAATATAATTGAAATATTATTGAATCCTATCAATTTATATTAATATAAAAACTCACTAATTCAGTTCTATATGACATTATGTAAAATAATTTCGAGGGAACTTTTTAAAGATAAAATTCTTGATTCTGAACGTAACGAGTTTTTACAAATGTTCATCAAATACTTTCTTGGTTACCGTTGTTACGTAAACAAATATGACCAACTTAGAAAAGGAAATTTTCGATTCATCATTCATTACATCTTTCAATAATTATAATATTTAATTTAATACGACACTAATCATATTTTAACACACTCGTCATATTTTAACACACTAATCACATTATAAAAAAAAAACATTCGAAACAAACCAAAACTAAAATAAATAAAAATTTGGATTTTTAAACGAGTTTATATGGACAAACCACCTGGAATCGGTACGATCTGAATAAATAACAACCTCACATAATAAATTTCACGATATTTACCCGTAGACTACCTCAGCGCCTACCCCACACGATCTGATACACTCCACACGGGCGCCAACCTCATAATTGTCGGGGTTATCGGTCTCTCATTGTGGTCTCGGGTATATTTCTCGAGACCGAGCCCGAGAACGGTCTCGTGATGGTTTCGTGCCAAAGCTCAATCCGTCATATGGAGCTTTGTGTACGCAGGAGGAGGAAAAGCCCGCTGGAAAAGTGTGTGTGCGCGGGGAAAAGGTCCCTCGTATCGTGGCGCTTTCGCTGAAAAAATAATGTTTATATGATGGAAAAAAGCGTATGTAACGTGTGTGTGTTTTAAATAAAGCGACACGCTCGTGCGACACGAGTTTCGCTTTTGAAATATACAAAGAAATATCGCTCTAGTTTGCGCGGTATTAATTTGGAGTATTTTTCATGTGTTGTAAGGTTTATCGTGAAAAATTGAGTAATTGCAAATATTTTTTCAATTTATAATTTATTTTTAAGTAAAAAAATTTGAGTATATTGTTGAGGAATCGTATATAATGTGTTTATAAGATTGTGATAACTTTCCAGATGCTGGATTCTAAATCTGCCCTATATCGTTATTATTATATTAGTTCTAGATTACATCGATAATACTTAATGTTATTTGATTGAAAAAATAATATTTAAAAACTTATACTTTTGAAAAAACTTGATTTAAAAATAAAAAAAGTTGATCAAGTTGAAAAATAATTAAAATCTTTGTTTATTTTTATTGATATTTCAAATTAATATGCATAAAATAATTACTATTATTTCCGCAATTCATTAATTCGTCTATGCGTATAAACTAGGAATACAATCAAATTAATGTCAAAAACATACATTAATTAAAATTTCTGCTCATTCAATTAGCAATATTGTTATACGAAGTATTTTTAATGTCAGTTAATAACAGACGTCGATGTAAACTCATTACTGTTTATACGACACTCAAATATGAATATTGTATTCGACAGTTCAAAAAGCATATGATTTAACAATGCCCCATTATTTAACGAATAAACTACCATATCTACAATTTTCTACGGGATAGAGAACATAATAAAACTATTCCATACGAAAAACTAATGCATATTTTCAACACAATTCGATTTTTAATATTTTTTCATATGCTCTGAAGCGATCTCCATATTTTTTTTTCGATCGACGATCATACGCTCAGATAAAAATTGAATTAGTTCGGCCGTATAAAGTTATTAAAATAATTTGAAAATAGCTCCGTGTATGAAATTAAATTAATTTTTATGTGATGCGTTTCGTTTCGAATCGATGCCTATGAGATTTTTTGAACTACACTTTTCAAATTTTCTAATAACTTTGATAATATTGAATAGAACGATACTAAATTTGAATAAGAACCGATTTTCAATAGAATCGCGTCTATTATGAATTCATAATATATAATAATAAATACTAACACAGAGATGGAAAATTGTTGATTTAAATTTTCAATTTGATTTAATTATGGATTGAGCGAATGGAATTTTAAGAATTATCAAATAAAGCGAATTTGGCTTACAATAATTTGCCTATGTATAACAATACACTACAATGTATACAATACAATACTATGTATACAATAGTTAAGTTGTAGAAAAGTTTTTCAAACATTTGATAAGAAAACGTCATTGAAATAGTTAGTTTAATCATTAGGTTTGTAATGCATTCATAATACAATAGTTTTGATATTTATTTTCATCAAAGCATATAAAACAAAATCAAACGTATCGTTTAATCCAGGTGTTGACAAATTCTGGCCCGCGGGCTGAATTCGATTTGTAAAACTATTTTTAGATCCATAAATTTTGAATTTTTACTCTTTGAGTAGATTACTCATGTAAATATAATATTCTTCAAGTTTACTATTTGTTCCACCGAGCCTCTAATGTTTACGTTAAAGTTTGTCGACCCCCGATTTCATTGATAAATTTTGAGAGTTTTTTTTTGGTCATAAAAATTTTCTTGGCACGCTTAACACTTGGTAAAAAATATTTTGATGCATGAACGAAAAAATTTTCACCACCATTTTATCAACACAGTACTAATCAACCCTTTTATATTAAAAAATATATTTTCAGTATTTACTTTGAGATGTTCATACGAAAAACACACACATCACCCAATACAAAAAAAAAAATCAAAACCACACCTAAATTTCCAAACTACAAATCCAAACCCACAAAAACCCCAATCCAACCAACACCGCCCCAAACGAACCCCACACCATAAACACCAATTCGCACCATCAAACTCGGTAGTTTGCCTCAACACGGCCCTGGCACGCCAGGGCCGCTCATCTGCGGTCCAGGCGAGGCCAAGTCACGGCCCGGAGACACATATGCAACACGAGGGCGTCTAATGTGTTTGTTTGCACGGCGGATACCTCGTCTTAATTACGAAATCGTGTTGACCCAAGTCGAACTGGCAAGATGGCCGCGCACGCGCAGACAATGTGAAGAGCGTGCGCGGCCATCTTAATGAAAGCCGCCGCAGACAAACACAGCCTTTGATATATGTTTATGCATGTTCCGTTTCGCGTAGGCACGTAAGTTCGTTTTAATTACTGAATGTTTCCAGCGCGAGGATGTTGACCGAGGAAGGCTGCTTCGATAGCGCCGGGTTGACAAACAGTATGGGATTTAAGGGAGTTGTGCGTGCTGAATGGTGGGTATCCAATGGTCATTTCTGATTCATGTCGATTTGCTTGTGCTTATGTTTCGGTTTAGTATTTTGGATGATGTGTACTAAATTAAAATATCAGGTGTTCTCAATTTCTGTATAAAATTTCGAATGAAGATGAAAACATGTTAATATATTATTTAAACGTGCGTTATATAAAATAAATGAGCATTAAATGAAATAAGTGTGTATTTTGCATTCGAAAAAATGTTTTGATCATTGAAAAAATATTTGTTTTGAAAACGAATAAAACGTGCATTACAATGAATATAAATAAAAGATCGGAAATGCCGCATACGTGAACTAAGTGAAATACCAACCAGACGACGATTATTTACAATTTTCATAATGGAATCGAATTGGACTAAATTTAAATTGTTAAAATGTGATCAAAATTAAATGAAATTAAAATTTTAACAAAATAGAATGTTGACAGATGATAGGTTCATTGTATTATCTGTGAAGAAAGACTTTACTCTTGCGATGTTGCCACTTTTCGATCATTTCAATGCCCAAAATATTTTTTCTAATGTTCATTTCATATTTTTCAATGCTCACTTTATTATACACAATTTTTTATTACACACTATACATAAAAAATGTTCAATCTTAATTTTTTAAATGCACATTGTATATTATTCTAATACAGTAATTCGTTTTAATGGACAATTCACACTTTTTCAGTGCACCATTAAATAGCACCCATAGGTATATAACTCTTTCAATGTCTATGTAAAATTTTGTAAAAAAAATTGTAATTGTATATATTATTTGATGACGTAATATAAAATTGACGGTATCTTAAAAAGAACGTTTAATTGAATTGAAAATTAATGTCGTCCGATAAGAGCGTTTAATAGGCGTTCGAATGTTTTTTCAAGACGTTCGCGCTTTCCATTAAATCGGCTCGAATCGGATCGATTTTCGATCGGAGCCATCATTAAGGAACGTTTCCCGAATAAACGAATAAACAAATAAATAAAAATAAATTAAATTCGGTTAGCGAGTGTGCCGTACGATATACCCGATGATTACATTAACCTGTAGACTGCCGAGGCTACCGTTCCCTTCCTCCCTTCGTTCCTTTGCCTTCAAGGAAAATCTGAACGTGTCTTTGCATAACACTCCTTAAGATATTATTAGGTTTATTTAGGTTCCGTTTCGCCTATAGATACATTACTTAATGCTTCAATAAATCTCACTGGTTTAATGTACCATAAACGATATTTCCACGAGGTTTGATATGGTGGTTTACGTGAAAGCCTTATTTTATTAATGCTGTGTCTATGGACCGCATACACACGCATAAACCTTTTCAAATATAAATATAATATGTACGTCCAGACCATGATTTCAGCGAAGACTAAATTCTTCATAATATTTGTGAATATGAACAAACTTAATTTTCGTATGTTTGCAGATTATGAAATTTTGGGAGCATCAAAACGTTTAGTTATACATTGAATGCCATTTTGATTGCATATGATGATCACGTCTTTGTAAGATATATATTATATTTAATGATAGTTTGGTGTATGAATTGTGGTTAGAGGTATGTGTTGGAAAGGTTGTTTTCGCGGCCGAAAAAGTCTTTTTACGTATGCTTCGTAATATATGGTAACTTGGGAAGGTACACACGCATTTTCTTTCGGCATAATATTTATGTTTTATCTAAGTAGGGTAATGTGCCACAATCCACTCCTGTCGGAAAATACTTGTTTTTCTTCTTCTTCTGTGAATTGTTGTGTTTTTGATATGAATATTTTACATGAAAAGTAACGAAATTGATACCGTTCATTTGCATACACGTGTACTACCTTTCTTGTTGTTATTTATTTGTTTATTTTAATACATATATAGTACTATGTGACTTATTATAAAAATGATTCTATATATAATATTATGTTATTACCATATTTTACGATTTGGATTTATCAAATGTACTAAGAATTAAAGCTAATTAACATACTTGAAGGTTGGACGTTTACGTACGTTTTCGTTTACGTTTGGTTAAGATAATATTTAGTAAAGAATGTTTTCAGTATTTAGTATGAAAACGCTTGAATTTTCAATCATATTGTAAAAACTTTAAAATTACATATGCTACACATGATTATGACGATAATTTCTATCACAAAAATTACATAAACGAAACAATCAAAAATCAATTTCACCTTCACTAACAGTCCATCACAAGCAACAAATAAAGAAATTACCGACTACTATCTAAATACCACAATCACCGAAACACCATCATCATCATCACCCATCTGTCGTGGGAGGCCACGGGCTGGTTTCCCACGTGTAACACACACACACAAAAACATAGAGATAACAGTACGTACGCAACGAAGTTTCGGGTTTTGATTTTATGGGCGCTGACCGGTTCGCCATTACCAAATTATAGAGTCCTCGAGTTCGAATCGAAGAAAAAAAGCACGCCCCCGAAGAACGAATCCGATTCGAAAAGCCAACCCCGGTTCTCGGTTCGGTTTTTCGACTCGTTATTCGTTGGTCGGTTCACATAATTCATTTATTCAAATGCGAACGGGCGGGCGGCCATTCGTTGTTCGTGGCCATTTTGGGGGTTTTTTGATTGTTTTTTTTTTAATGTTCGATGTGTTTTTTCGAATGAGATTTGTTGAGTCGATTTCGTGTTGAGTGCGAGGGTTGTGCTCGATCGGGAACAGAAGGAATTTTGATCGTTTTTCGTGTTGCATGTTGGAATTTTTCAAATGTTATAAAGTTTGTTTCCGTATATTTTCGATTTTAAAAAAATTTGAATGTTGTGATATACGTCATTCATTTATTAGAAAAAAATAATTTGAATTTTTAATTCAACTAATTATACACCAAAAATTACTTTGAAAATATTTTTAGTAACAAGAATATGATCTAGAACAGGCTTCGGCAACCTTTTTTGGCTACGAATTGGAAGCAACCAAAATGTGACTATTATGAAGATGTTTTGGGCCAGTAGGTACATTTTAAAAAAGTTTTTAGCAAATAATAATATTGATTTTATTGAGAAAATAAAGTTTATAGTACTATCAATTGTTATGAAAAACTATTTACTTCTTTAATCTAATATATCTTCATTATTGAAATTTGTAAACTATTGTACTTGACGAAAAGTATCAGTGCTTTTTTTTGTCTTTTCTTGCAGCTCAAGGATTTTTCTGTATTTTTTTTATATTCACATATTCCTATCTAAAATATTAATAAAAAAAATATATTTATACAATTGGTACTTATTAAAAAATATTGCCTTAACTTATTTACTCGAGTGGGTCACTTGAAATTGTCAAATGGGTCAGTCGGTAACCCGCGAGCTATAGATTGCCTTTGACTAATCTAGAATTATTACATTATATTTCCACCCGTGTTATTCAAAATCACAGTAAAGGTACAATCCATATTTTTTATTATTATAAAATTTTATAAGAGAGTTGCAATATAATAAAAAAAAACTAAATTACACACGTACCCAGTTAAAAAAAATCACATAAATCATTAACATCAAAAAATCAGCATACATCAAAATTAACATACAACAGACCACTTCCGAAAGCCAATAAATCACAAAACTCGACACGAATTCAATATATAAAATAACATACGTCTCATAACCCAGGGGAAAATCGAAATCGGGACATCCGAGGGGAGAGTGTGAGAGTTTGGCGTCGCATGGCCGAAAGTTCCCATTTGTATGCAGGACCGGGACTTCCACGCCCCTGCAGGTAGGCCACATTCTCAGTTTCTTCATTTTATATAATAATAATGAAAACAGCCCGACGTTTCGATGAAATTCGTCTTCTCCGTTTTGTATTCGACATGTGCGCCCGTTTCGAGCCTAGGGATAACACATCGGGTGTTGGTTTAATACGATATTTTCGAAAAAGTTGTCTTTGACTTTTATGGTACATAAAAGTCGTGTCTTTCATTAGTACAACATAAAATTTGATTAATAATCAGTTGTATAATATATTATATATAAAAATTATGATATTTTTAATTTATCAATTTATAAAAGTTTTAAAGACATTGTATGAATAAAACATTTTGGTGCATTTGTCGCTAAATGTCAATAATATGCGGGCACTTGAGGGCATCCTTGATCGCATTCGAACTTTGAAGCAATATAGTTTTATGGAAAAAAATATTTTTAAATGAATACAAAGAGGCTGTGTCGATGCTGATCAATCGTTATTTTTTTAAATCGTTTTACATGCCTCGAAACTCGTTTTTATTTATTGGAAATTGCTCGCCGTTACTACATATATTTGATCGATTAAAGAACGATGATGGGCATGCATGCTTAATCGATATTGTTTTATTATTACGATTATGTTCTGCGTTTCGATACGAACGTATCTGATCCGAAAACGGAATATAATCAGGGACAAAAGTTTGGAAATTCGGCGGAATATCAATTTTCGCGCTGATCAGGTTGTTTATTCAATTCGTCAATATTTTGAGCGAAAATTGATCTTCTCTTGTGCAGTTGTGTAAAGAGTGAGGTTGAACGCTCGTTTTTGGAGGCTCTTACTTATTTTTTTTTCGGTACGATGGAAGGATGACTGATGGCCGTTTGATTCATGAGAGCACATTTCAGAGCGGTTTTCTATATAAAATGTTTAATATCTTTTGAACGATGAGCTTCTCAATAATGGCACGACTTTGCAAGTGAGAAATATTGTTTTATTACAGTATTGATAAAAATCTTTTAAAAAATATTATTTGAAAAAAATATCAATGCAATATGTATTGTATATTGCAATTGTATATTTTTTAGTTAATAATTAATACAATCCATATATTTTTTGATGTATTATATGAATTAAGATACTATAATTATTCCTGAAAATAAAATTATTTTTAATGCAAAATTTTGAATTTTAAAGCAATACATTTACTGAGTTACAAATCTGAAATTGCAAACCGATTAAAATGCGATGGGTTTTAATATTTCGGGATTCGACGAATTTCATTTCATTTTATTAAAAGCAAAAATAAAATAAAAAACTGATTTAATAAAGTACAGGACACCTAGATGTGTTTGAGGATGTTGCGGGTCGGCCCGTTAATATAATAGCTTTTCCTTTAAATATATTTTAATTTCCATTCGGGAATAAGGAGAATAAGAAAACGAAACGTTTATATAGAAGGGCTGGCCGTAACCGTATAATTACAGCCCGGCCCCGAGATGCGCCCGAATAATTTAACTTTTATAGTTATTTTTTCCGTATTCGTTCGTTATTTGTAGATTGATGGACGAGATATTTCCCTCGGCCCCCTTCTTATTGTGGTTTTGGTTTTTTTTTTCGAATTTGTATCGAGTTTTTCCGATTTGTAGTTCCGTTTCTTTGATTTGAAAACGTGGACGTTTTCCGAGCGACATTGTTTCACAGTATTTAAATTATACAATCTAATGTATATAATCTTGTGAATATGTATTAAGTGAGTTTCTTAATAACTTTATGTAAATTTTTATATAAAATTATACAATTTTTATCAAAATACGGCATCGTATTAAATTTTTACAGCTGTTAATTCATATGAAAATTAACCTCTAAAATGTGTGATTATTACAAAGTGTAGATTGATATGAAAAATCGGTGTTTTCATATAAACGATCTGTTTTTTGAAAAACAAATTTTGATATCAATTTCTTTCTATAAAATAAATTGAAGGACATTGATATTTTCCTTTGATATAAAAGAGATTCGACGAATTTATAGAATAAGTCGCAATAAAATTGAAATAATAAAAAAATGAATAAAGTTAAGAATAGATCCAAATTTTCATGGGCTTTGTAGTGACCAATTTTTTCAGTTGCTCCGCTCCGATATCAAAGTGCTTGCTCCAGCTTCACTCCGTGCTCCGCACCATGCTCCGATTTAGTTAAATTAATCATTAAAATATTTAATATTAAAATAAAAATACAAAAACAATTTAACTATATCACTATGGAGTGAGAAATAATAATGTTAAAAAATCAATACAAACTAATTATAAATAAAAATAATAGTAATATCTAACTTTTGAATAATATTTTTATTTTTTCAAAATTTCCATTTATTTTTCCTATTTTAAACATAAAATCAGAGCAGTGGAGCACTGCAAATTTCCATGCTCCAGCTCCGCTTTTCTCCTAAGTAAAAATCCCTTGCTCCACCTGTTCGGTGCTCTTACTCCTGATCCGCCCCAAATTTCTGAAATTCTCATTATATTCATACGCATCTTCAACAAACCAAGAACAAATTATTTTCAATATAAAATACATTGCATAACATTTTCTGAAACTAAACCCGAAACGGGGTTATCAAACTCCTCATATTCCACGTTGATAATTGCGTCAATTTTTTTAATTTCCAACTCGCCTCCGATCATGAACCGAAGCATTTCCATATAATAACACATTCGAACATATATCTGTCCGAAGCCTCCCATGATTTATACTCGCCGAGACCGATTCGATCCAATCAACGTAATGGCGACCCGAATCACAAACCGCCGATCCATCTTCGGTCACGATTAATACACCATTTTGATTTCGTCGATTTTGTACGTTTTTCGACCCGTGCACCGATTGACCGGCTCATTGTTTTTTCGCTTTTCGCTTCTTTTTGTTGGGGCCCGCGTATGAATACAAATCGTTCGATTTAATGGCACGCTCTGAGGCACAATCATAGTTATTACAAAAACATTACAATCGTTAGCCGAGGCCCCGAAAAAGTAAGGCCCGAGGGTTGGCAATCGTTTTCGAGGCCTCTAATCGCGACTCGATGAAAATAAAATCGTAATTAGCGGGGACGGGCCACGATGTTAAAAGGGTACGTACGATATGTTTTGCGATTATGATAATGGAAAGTGTGTGGTTGGTTTTTTTTTGGGTGTGGATTTTGTTGGATTGTCGGGCGATTGATGGGGTTTTTTGGAATGATTTTGTGGGTTTGTAGGTTTGAGTTTCAGGTTATTTCTATTTAAATGTTGTGTAGAAAGTACCGATGACAATTTATTTGAATTTTGCTATATAATTCGTATATAAAAGATATTACATATATTGAAGAATTATTTTTTAAAATATTTTTTAAGCAATCATATACAATTTACGCATATAATATGTAATATGCAAATATAATTTAAACCTGCTTATGTTTGCCTTTCAAATTATATCGTCACTGTCTGATATTAGCAACACTTAAATTTTTAATCCTTGTCATAATAATATATAATAACTACCTGTTTTTCGGTTAACGTTTAAGTCTTGATATTATATGAACTGCATAATGATGATGGCTTATTTTTCAGTCCAAGTTAACATCATTAAAATTTTATTGAATCACATCTTGAAAATAATAAAATTTTACAATGTAACAATACTATTTGATAAAGGTCCATAAATAAATACTACATCGAATTTATGTACCTAATAAATAATATCATATTTCAATAAGATAATTGCGAAAAGAGTAAGAGAACGCCCGTTCATACGACTCGCACGTACTTTGCGTCATTATATAAAATTAAAAAAAATACATAATATACGATCCATAAGAAATCTATAATTCATATAACGACGATGCGACGCGACGATGTGGGCAATTTCGATTTTTCATCGCCGTATTACGTTTATACGAGTGAAAACCCGTAATATTGGACCACCGAACGACTATCTATCACCTGTCCAAATCTGTCGCGGTCGGGCAATCGGTAACATACTAAAATATATTCCATGTGCGTTATACGAAAATAGGTATAAGTCATATTTTATAATGTTAAAATATCTACGGTGGTTTCTTGTTAGATTGGAATCCAATGGATGAAAGATAGTTTCAGGTAATTGAATCGTGTATGATTCATTTGCTGTTGATTTAAGTATATTTTCCTTGATATAATTTGTTAAATATTGAATTTAATATTAAATTAAGTATTGTATTCATTTTATTAACCCAATGTAGTTTTAATTTTTTTGATGTAAACAGTGAAATATTTTTTAAACATTCCATAGTGACAACTTTTTAAATCATATTCAAATTTATAATGAAGAAATTTATTTATTTTTTATCAAACTTAATATGGTGCTGTGTATATGTATACTAAAAAAAATCAAATTATCGTGGCTTTAGAGTATTTTGAATTATTACTATGAACATATAAGTAACCTAAATAAATTATTCTTCGGAACGCACCGATTACTATTTGCTGATTAATATAAAGCTCGTATAATACGTTGATTGATGTGGCTTCGAATTGGAAACGATCAGTAAACGTTTTTGAAACTATTTTTTTCAACTTTTCAAAATAATACGTATGTCGTACATATTTTATAATCGACGTGAAACTCGCGTCTTAGTAAATTATGTTTTGAAACGTGTTCAGAAAATTTGTCGTTATTATTGAAAAAAAAAGCGCACGTTTCAATAAAATGCAGTTTCAATATATATTTATAGACTTTATTAAGATTTATTTTAGAGTGTAAATTCTTCGATTAAACCGAGTAATTGACGTCAATTAGTTTCATAGATGGCGAATGAGTTCGACCGGTTTTCAATGATGGTTGATGTTAATATTTTTTCTTACTTTGTTACGATTGATGCTACGAATTTAAATGAGATTTTTTCGTATCAAATGTAATAAATCACAAAAAAATATTGCAGTAAATGCTTAGTACACACCTCTACGTTTTTAACATTGATCGAGATTTAATATATGAAATAAAATATTTCATAACATAATACCAATACTAAGAAAATTGAATTTAATTACATTAAAAACTGAACACTATACAAAACACAACATACCCATTCTTCTACCAACAGTTTAATTAAATCCCATCCTCTCATCTTTCATTGAATCCTATATTATATACACATCAACTAATCGTTCATTGTTCGCACAAGATGCAATATCGCAGAGCGTGCAGTTGCGAATGCAACTTTTAATAATGGACGATGCTTCCGAAGATTCACTTTGCGCAAAGCTCCACGGTCGGAGGACTTATCTAAGGCTTCTCGGCAAGAAACGGGTGGTTCCCTGCTCAGGAGGAATTGCCGACCTTTCAACTGCCTTCGGTTTCTATTATAGATCGAGGAGAGACAAGGCGGCGGGAAAACGTCGGTTCGATTTAATTCAATGTGCAATGTTCGCGAACGCGCGGTGGAAGTTTTCGGAATTTTATTATCGAAGTTTGTGTGTCTGTATTATTTTTTTTTTGTGTTCGATCTGGTTGTTTTATGACGCTTTCGTAGATTGGATTTTGAAAATATACTCGTGTATAATTCGTTTATGTTTTCGATTACTTTGCTCCGACTAAAATTAGAGCACGTATGCGAGGCAGTGCTTGATCACAGTGATAGATACCGCAAAGTTGCAAGGGTTTCACATAATTTTTGTAAGTTTTGCATTATATTTCGATTTAAAGTTATTCAAAATGATTCGGTACTTCTATTTTATTTCTTATCATATAATTTATCTCATAAAATTTCGAGTATTTATATCAAATAATAATAAAAATGAGCAAATTAATCAAATACACAAAATAATGGTTAGGAAAATTCGATATATTTTTAAAAACAAATTATGCTATTTATTTATATATATTATAAAATAAATAATTATATAAAATAAAAATTAATAATAATATATTCAGAATAGAGCTAATTCAAATTTTTCTTTTGATTTAAAACCGGTTTTATTAATTTTTATACAAAACTTCAGTTGGTTGATGGACGAATCGAAACATTTTTCATCAATTAAATAGGGAAAATGTATGATTGCGTCATGTTCATCCCTGGATGACCTGCAGCTTTTAACCCTTTTATTTTATAGGAAGGGTGTGAAAACTCCCGCTGCTCGGCTCGTATCAGCTTATGGATGAGGTGTTACCATTTTGATTATTGGATTTTAATGAAAACGATGAGTGGTTCATCGTCCAAGTTTGTCGATATTAATTTTCTACTATTTATGCAACGATTGATTAACATTCGATAACTAAACGAGCCCTAATGCCCAAATAAAAAGCGTAAAAATACAAACGAAATTATGATAGATAGCTGATGACCGCTTCTTGGAAAACAATCGGTCATTAAATGCACAAAGCGATTCGGCCGATTTTTCGACGGGTGTAATATGGTTCTATCGAAAAGTGGGTTAATAGTTTTTGAAGGATTACGAAAAAACGATCCCGAACGTTTATCGTTAATCGTATTACCTGATCCTTTCGATTTCGATTCTGACGCCTAATCATCGTCTGCTCAATCAATTTGGAATAGTTATGATTCAAAGTTAATTCTTATAAATTTTTTGATTGATTGAGATAACGTTTTAAGATTTTTTTTTGGATGTATTATTTTTACTGATAACTTTAGTCAAATGATATTGGACAGAATTAATAATTTAGTAAGTTGTGTATGTCTGAAAATTAGAGATATGTATAATAGATATATTTAGATATTATAGTTCAAAAGTAGTTAGGTATGATGGTGATTAATAAAATTGAATTAAGGAAAACTCACTGAAACTAAATTTTATTGCATCATTGATTCATTAAAAAAAATATTGTGATTTTCTTTTATTTTCGAATAAAAAATCTTTCACATAAGCGACGCAAAGATTATTGCATTATTTAAGATTATGTAAGGATTATCTATGGATTATTTATGATTATTGTAACTGAAATTTTCCAATAAAATAAATCAAAAAAATTAATACCTTGTAATAATGAGATGCGAATTTCCACCGAAATCGCACAAATCCCAAGGCGAACGTCTCGAAGACGATACCGCGCGCCTTACACATAATTCACGCACCACACACTAAGGTCCGTATTTACATATTAGGGTCACCTTAATTTCCGCCGAAATCGGCGGGACACTGGCCCTTCCCTAATGCCAGTCTAACCGTCGCATCCGGTTCAAATCTGATGGGATAAAACAAACTAACCGGGAGCGCACCACCACCACTGCCAGTACTTATTGCCCGCCACATATCCTGCGAGCAAATCTTAGTTAATAATTCTCGGGGGGTCCCCGGGGCACGGCAGGATGTGGCCAGGAAGACCCAAAGCCCCGGGCCTGATCGGGGATCGTGTGACCAAACAACCCGAAGGCCGCAATCCTGTCCGTGCTATGGTCCTGTGGTCGGTCCGCATCCTCGTTTCGCTCTCGGATGAGATATGTTGAGGATTTGGATTGAGGATTTGTTGCGTGTTGGACACGTGATCCGATCGAGGCGATTGGAAGGCTGTTGTTTTGAAATTGGCCGGTCGAGCTACGGAATATGCGTTGAATTTATAGCGGATTTTTAGTAATGAAAACTGTCTGACAATTAGTCAGATTGATTTTGAAAATGATACAAAAATATATTATTTAATTAATATAAAGATAATTTTGTAAGTTTGGGTAATTTTAAATATGGATGGGTTTAAGTGATAAGAAGCATTTATTGCCAAATGGTTTTGGGTATATGCATTTATGTATAAGCTGTGTCATTTTCTTTTTAATTATAGTGATGTTGAGTGCAATGAGTCCAAATTGTTTGATGAATGTATTTTTAAAATATATTTATTAAATTATTTTGAAAGTGAAGTGTTCACAAGAAAAAAATGGATAATTAAATTAATTCAGTTTTACAAAAAAAAAAAACTATTCTGAAATCGACGATTTGTTTTATATAGAGATCAAAGGTTTTGTTTTGTTTTGTTTCTTAAAAATACGATTCAATGAAAATATGCCTCTTTTGAAATTTTATGTGATAAAAATAGTCTATGTTTTTAGCAATACTATTGTATAATAGTTAAATTATTATTATTAATGTGAAAGGTGTATACATATTGCTTTAGTTTTTTTTTTAATGAATATGAAAATTTCCATGTATGTATTATATTTTATGAATTATATGCTTTTCTGGCAGACCCTATACAACACAGGACCGAATCACCGACCTCATAAAAATCCAAAAATATATCAAATTTTATTTGGAATGCCACCAAGATTCGTACACATAAGAACACGAATAACTCGGTGCGCATCGCCGACAAACGTAAAGCATTACCAACATTCTTGGGGTGGGACCTCAAAATGTCGTACATCGTATCCCGAATGACGACCCAGGAATCAAAAGGACCAAGTTATGCTTTGATTGTCCTTTCGTGGAAGTAACCGCACGCGTCTTGAACCGTCCCCTCGTGTGTTCTATGTGTTATGCAGTACCCGGATATCTGCGCTTACATTTCAGAAATTTCCACCGGACTATGTATTATATGTACATACGGAATCTTTCATATATGAATTTATTATATAAAAATTATTGGAATAGCGTCAAAGAACCTCATGAATAAATTTTCGCTTTATTTACGATTCAGCATACAAACGATAAATTACAACTCTGATAATAATGATAATAATACACACGTGGCAATTATGAGTCCGCTGGCTTATAATGTGATTCGATGACGTCGACAGTAGTAGACAAAAGTTAATTTAATTAATGCGCTCGATTGCCGGTTATAATGTGGCCGCCGGATGCGTAATAACATGCATTTCAGTGGTGAAAAAAACGATAATTTGGATAGTAATTCTATGGGGTTCCATACTATTAAAAACACCTTAATGAACGGCGATATCGTCGGACTGGTTCTGTGCGCGCGAATTCGTGATTTATTGTTGTGCGATTCGATTTTAAAACAAACCGAATGTGTTAAAATTATAATAATAACGCGAATTATGCGTAATGTAGTTGTGTAATTATAGCTGTGTTTTTTTGGTGGATATTCGAACGTTCTCGTTAACGAAACGCCCGCGCTTTATCGACGCTCGTTATCGCGAATTCATTGTACGTGAAATTTTTTAATTTTTTCATACGTCTAAATAGGCCATTTATACTCTATCCGTATGTTTTTTTCATTATTTTAACGTTACACGTACACGTGAAGAACAGCAGTACGTGTACGGTGTTACAACATCGTTTTGCAGTTTATGTTTTTCTCCTCGCATTTTTCCCGGGCATCCGATTCGCGTGTTACGGGACCATGTCGATTATTTATCAGAAAATAAAAATTTATGGTTCACATGGCTCGTTTTCGTGTGTTTCGGTATACGATCGCGCACACATTAATATATATAAAAACGAAAATGGTTATTTGTTTTCGCGGGGAAAAAATGAAATATAGACTGATTTCCTTTTGTCCGGCGTGGAAATTTCGTCGAAAGGTGCGCTTCGAATTAATCTCGATTAGATACGGATCAAATTGGAAATGCCCCCGCCGACGAACGAATATTTTATGTTGAAAAGCACAAATAAAATAATCGCTCGTGATTATTATAATAAATCAACGATGTCAACGATCACTATAATTATGGATATTAAAGCGCCCGCTGTTCGAGTTCGGCTTTTTCTACGTTTTCACGTAAAATCGTTCCGACGCTAACATTGAAAACGTTTCCTACATATTTAAACACTAAATCATTTGTTCTATGAAATATTCAACTGGACGCAGACCCTTATAATAGACTAATTCTACGTTAATAAAAATGTTTAATTTAGGCATTTTCCTAGAATAATGAATAATTTGTTGGGAAATTAAGAGTGATATGATGTGTATTAATCTATTCATTTTTTTTTAATAAATTAATCAAGGAAGTTTATAGATGGTGATAATATTTGATATGAAATATTTACGACGCTTCCTCGCTAAGCGCATTATCACGTTGCATAAGAAGGATCATATGAAGATGGATTTGCAACTGGATGCATAGGCACTTGGAGTCTTGCGAGATAATAATCAAATTACAACTCCATTGAGAGAGAGAGAGATTAGTCCAGAATTTAATTAGTCCACGAACAAGAAGCGGAGCGCTGAACCCGTCGCTACCTCGTAGATGCATCATCAGAAATACCATTTCCATCAAACGAATACCGTTTGCTTTAATCGATGTTGATGTTCGAAAAACAGAGTCGTACATTCTAATCCGATTCGGATACGTGATTTTTTTCCATATAAATGCAATCAGTATGAGAAATCGCCGCGCGCCATATTCATCAATCAAAAAATATCAGATTTTTCATAGGCGTCTTCGTGCGTTCATTGAACACGATTTAAGTATGGCTAGTTCTCATGACGCGTCCATCATGTAATATTTATAACATTTACAACGTACAATTATACTATTTCGGATGATTTTGATATGAATATATTGCGAAGTTTGAATGGAGAGCGTAAATCATATGCTAACTGGCCCGTCGTACACGGCTTCTTTCCCAATACGATTTTCGACCACGTATTAATCCTTATCAAGTAATTTAGTCAGAAAATGTTTTTAAAATTTAGTAGCTTTTATTAACTGTTTGGAAACCTAGCAATACTATCATACTGAAGTGGGTTCGAATTAAACCCATTACCATTACGTCTTTCTAGCGTTCGGGAGCCGCTCGAAATCGCTCCCGTTGTTACACGTTGTTGCCGTTTAATGAAATTTTAATTTTCACGGTACATCCGGAGCGGGTCGGAAACCTATCAATAATAAAATTAAATTGCCCGTCCGCCGCTTGAATGTTAAATATAATAAATATCATACGGCTATACTATACGCGAGTTTCGGAGATCGGCAGCGCGTTTGTATGGGAAGCAATTTCCATCGATTTGTCCCTAAGGGTCGTTACGGTTCCTCATTGTGTTTTAGGGCCCGACAGGTGCTGCGGTCCCGATTAGCGCCTCCACCCAAAACCGAAAAACATATTCCTCTGTGTAAAAATTGAATAAAATCCGGGAAAAAACGTACAATAACGGAACCGCATCGCATGGGGCTCGACCATTGTTCGCGCGCGGTCCGATACATTTTTCCGCAACGGAGACAATGGCTTTTCGATGATGAATCGTGGTTGTGTTGTGTTGACAGCCTCAAACTGTTTTTGATTATTGATTCATAGCTACCGTGTATTTTTCAATATAATAATAATGATTGTTTCATGTGCGCGCTCTTTTCATACGTGCCCCCCGTTTTTGTAAAACTGAGACATAAATAATGGCGTCGCATGCCGTTCCATTACAAACAATTTTTTTCTTTTGAGTTAAAAATTTAATATGCCCTCTTATTGATTACGTGCATTTTTTAAAAAAATATTCACGCCTTCTTTTTGCATTGATTAGGAATTTTCGTTGAAAAAATCGCTGTATAATCGCTTTTCATTCGAACGGCTTAATAGTCGAAAAAAGACGCATACGTACATAAAACGATTTTAAAAATGCGCCCATTGTGCTCACAAATGGGATTTAACAGGTTGTTCGCGCTCAGACGATCACGGATTATTAGGGAAAAAATGTCGACGTTTTGTCGTCACATCAACGAGCAACAATAAAAGAAAACAATGTTTTTAATGGTGCGCTCGTTACGCAGAAACTTATTTCGGTTATTCCGTAACGTCTTAATGGAATATCGACAAAAAAGCGCGACGGTTAAACTAGTAGCAGTTCTCTTTATAATATGTAGTTGATTTTTTTTCGTCATCATCAATCTCGGCCTCATAATTTCAATCGGATGATTGAGACTTCTGCGCCCGTTGTGCAACTGTCGACGGATCGACGTTTTCGCCTTTTTTGTTTCGTTCGAATCCATTTTGTTTTTTCGTGTTTGGTTTACATGCGTGTTTGTGTAACGGCTCGCTGTCACCTCCTCCAGTATCGCTTAAGGAGACCTTGAGGAAAAAAATAATCGATTTGGTTAGACAATTTGTCGATTGGTTGTGGTAATGACTAGGTCATTTTACGCCGCGTACTTACAGTAGGAGATACGAGTGATGAGGCACTTTTCGGCGATCCGATTTGAAATTAACAAATGGACAAAAAAATATCGATCATATCGACGAATCAATCTTCTTTTTAAATGAATCTTGTTTGACTTCCATTCGAGTTGGTGTTTGGATTCGATTCATTGCTACTGTTGTGTACGCAGTGTTGATGTTCGAAGAATTCATTTCAATTAATTTGCAGTGAAATGTTCTATTGAATCCATAAAAAAAAAACAAAAAAATAATCTATATTATATAAAGTATGAAATTTTAGATAAGTCTAAAAAAAATTTATATGAGTCAGAAAATATTGTCAAAATTTAAAGAAAATTTTCACAATATAAACAAACCGACAGACGAAAAACGCCGCCGAAAAATTGAATGCGCCGTTGAAAGGTGGCTTTTTTACAACTTTTTCCCATTTTTTTCCGTTTCCATAACGGGGGTTGTATTTCGTGTGAAATTAGTGTGGAGCTGGTTGCATTTTACTTTCGGATTGCATTCTGAATTAGTTATGATAAGGACACGGGTCGGGCTCTCGGCTCCGGGCGCGGACCCGTTATGTTCTCGGAACATGCGATTCCTTTGCTTTACAACAACATAAACATTGTATTATTTTCTGTGATGGAAGCCATTTTGCTTGAATAGAGCCTTTCGTGTGGCGGACCCGCCCCTACATCCAGCCTTGCCCCACGTATGACGTGAGCCCAACATAAGCCGCCGCGTACCCATGGGGGTAAATATTTAATAACATTCAAATTGATATTATGTTAGATGTTTTTGAATATGAATATGAATGGTGTGTATGAAAATTAGTTTTCTGGGTTCAAACATTTTTTTAGTATCAAAAAATGTGCTTAATCTTAAAAATTTCGGTGTTTGATAATCTTAAAATTTTTTGAATTTTTGTTGGAAATGAAAATAAAAAAAAATAAAATAAAAATGTAATAAAAATGAACTTATACATAAGTTGATTTTTTTAATAATTTTGTCAATTGAAGTGGTGAACTTTATAAAGTGAAATGCAGCATAATTTTATATGCAAAATTTTAAAGGCTATGGGCAATCTGATGCGTGCGTTATGAAAAAATGTGCAATTTAGAAAATAATATAAAATTATTTCCGCTCCTTTGTGTACGTATAATTTTGTGGTTAGCATATTTAGGACTGTTTTTCACCGTATATAGGAAAATGTTTATAAAAATTATTCATTTCATACGAAATTCCTAAGTAAATAATCCAAGTAAAGCAAAATATTTGAAAATTTACTCAGAAATATTTGATGAATAATTCTAAATAATCACAAAAAAAAAACATTAATTCCAACCAACTGAATACCCAACCACACCACAAAAATCCGACCTATTCGACACCCGAAACGCCAATAATACGCTATTTTACGGTCGACCGATTGAAAACTAGTAGATTAACACGAATTCGAAGGGTCGTCCCACATTGTGCTATAACACGACCGTTTATTGACTGCGGGCGAACCTTCTTTCGAGTTTGATTTCATTGTTCAATCGAAAATCGAAAATGATCAGTGGGTCCCTTTGGTAGATGCACCGACAAAAGGATGACACCGAACCGTTCCAGGATCGACAATTAACCGTTTATACAACACAGAAGACGCCTTCGGACTTTGGATGGTCCTTTGAAGCCTTCTGTGCGATGCCGCTTTCGTAATTATCCACACCACTGATTGAGATTGGAACTTGTCTATTTTTGTATGTGGATGTTAGGGTGACTGAGGTTTTGGGGTTCGAAAAATATTTGGAGTTTAAAGTTTTCACGGTGTACTAAGAAAAAATTGGGTCATTGAAAGATTTGTTTGATAAATCAATTAAATTTTTTAAAGAAAATATTTTGTTATTTTTATAAATGGTTGGTATTGTAATATATAAGGTGTTCTAATAAATTTCAAAATTAGATGTATTGGGGCTATATTTACATGTCTTTCAGGTGCATTAGATTTCGATCACATGTTTTTTTTTATAGTGAAAAAGTGTAATGAAAATATAAATACGCGTTGATTTTCTTTTGAGTAATGGTCTTTTTTAATTAGCTTCCGTAATTTTGTGTGCATTGGTGATTATCTGGTAATTTTCGAATTAAGCTCGTAACGTTCATAAATCAGTCGATAGTTTTTTCATCATCTTCCTTAATGATGTATGCGAAAAACGCTGTAATAAATTTGACGCGATTCGAAATAAGATCTGAGTTTATTGCTAGGCGCGTTCAGTAGTTTATTTTTAATTATAATTAAAGTCTATAAAATACTTTTATAGTTTCATTACTGCATTCAACTATGATTATGTGATTACAAAAAAAGTTTTGGTAGTTATGCAACAGTGAATTTTTCTTTATACAAATTTTAGAATTATCATTAATAAAGATGCGTTTTTTCTTGATATTCACATGCTGAAATTTGTTGAGTTCAAAATTTCAAATGCCAAAAAACTCTATTATTTATGATACGTAAATTGCATGTTATGAATGTAACACATGGGATTAATTTAAAGATAAATACCATTTTTTAGATATTTTAGTACAACTATTTTTTAGTGTTATTGATTAATTATTAATTTCTTTAAACTTTTCTTCGTTTTGAATCTAAAAATAAATTTAAAAAATGACTGAGTATAATGAGCCTTTACAATATTCATTATATGAGAAAGTTTTTCCGAATCTAATGAAATTTCGGTAGTTTTTTATGGTAACGAAAAGATACATAACCAGGGTTTTAGAATAGCCGGTATGCGGCGGTATGGGGTCTTGCCACCTTTTATCGGCACCAGTACGCGACCCGGTATAAAAATTTCGAAAATCAAAATAGAAAAAAAACTTTAATTTTTTTGAAAAGTTTCTAAGTTATAAAATGGCTCAGAAGCCAACATAGATCAGTAAGTTCAGTCGAGAATTGTCAGAATTGTGCTCTTTGTCAGTCGAAATTTTTTAATGAAAACGTTGTCATTGAACTCTGAGCTCTGAATAATTTTCTGAGTTTGTCACTATTCTTTGTTAAATTAAAGTAGTAATGAATTACATGTTTCTAGCTTCGTTTTTTTATTTGTTTCTATCTTTATGTTTATTATTTTTTAATAACATTCTAGCTTCTGAATTAACTTCTCTTTGCCGTTTGCTTCTTTTTTCGGTAAGGCGTTGGGCTTCCACATTTTCGTGGTCTTTGCCAAACAGTACTTTTTGATCATTTTTAAAAGTACTGACAAAGAAAAGTCTTCCTGCATGTATCGTTTTCGATCTTAGAGTCATTTAAATAGAGTCGAAATTAATTGTATAAAAATGCATGTATTGTAAAAATTGCACAATTTTTTTTGCAAAATCGAACGTACCGGCACCTTAAAATTTAACACTACACCACTGTACACAACTGAATACTAATACTATCCCTAACTAAATGGTTTTAGGCTAACTATTAAAGATTATGTATATGAACTGTGCCTTATCATATGATTTAGAGATAATTTATTATTTTATTATGATTAATTTTTTCATGATAGAATTGAAAAATATTACAATTGTTTGATTTGAAGAAAAAGCTTTAAATTTAAAAGCTTTAGAACAAATACCAAATCTAAAACGAATATTTTTAAATAACTATATCCAAACTTCAAACGAATTTAAAAAAAATGCAAATACCCAATTTAATCCTAGAAACATTAATAAAATAGAAACAAATGAAAGTTCAATTTGAAAAAAAAAACAACAACACATACACATTCACATCGCGAAAGCTCCATCCGTCCCAATCAATCAAAAAAATTCCTTACTCAACAAAAAAAACCCAAACCTCCCATCACATCGACCCAAGATCGCCCTTATCTGCACCACCGAAACCGCCCCCGCGGGCGGGGCGGGCGGGGCCCCCGCGCCCCCCCCGCGCGCGCCCCGCGCCCCCCCCCGCCGCCCCCCGC
>JAOXNN020000089.1:3086042-3101341 GCA_028571205.2 Hydropsyche betteni | reverse complement strand
CCCCCACCCCCTCCTTGCCCCCCCCCCGTGGCCCGGAGGCTCTATTGCTTCTGATGGGCTGCCGTTGAGGCTGCTGTTGTTGCCGCCGTTCGTTGTTCGGCCGGTACATGATGATGGTGTCGGTCACGAGTGGCGGTCAAGGCCGTTTTGGGTTTTTGGGTTTTGGAGATTCGGTCGGGTGGATGGTGGTTTTTGTGGGGGGAGATCGGGATTTGGTGGGTGGTTTGGGTGTTTTTTTTTTTGAATAGGGCAGGTTTGAATTGATAGGGTCGTTGAGGTTGAATCGTTTTCAGTTTTTTTTATAGGAATTGGAAAATTGTTTTAATTTTCATATTATAGAAAATAATATTGATTATAATCAAATGGAAAAATCTATTTTAAGATTGAGGATTGATAGCGATTATAAACGATCTGAAAATTTTCCGAATATTTTCAAGTTGGTTTAAATATTTTATTTTATAGATCGTTGATGTTAAGTAACATGTGAGAAGGTTATTAAATAGATTTGATCATGGTTGGATCTATTATATCTATTGAAGAATTTTTCCTCTTATCAACACGCAGTTGACAAATATGATCAAGAAAATTTTCATATTTTCAGTAATAAAATATTTTGGAAAACTACTTGTAATGTATGCTTTATAGGTTGTATAATACATAATGATGATAATTTTTAATAAAAAAAAAACATTTAAATTACAATAAACCCAAAACGTCAATACATACTAAAATACTTTTTATATCAAAACACTCAATTATAAACAACGATTTCATCACAGGTGCAAACATAATAAGCAGTAAGCAACTCAGCAACATCCGCGCATCTCGTTAAACTCCCAAGATCAAATCCATCTCATAATCATCAGAAAGACACAACACCTTAATAGCCCATCCCACGGAGCAATCACCGCTAATTTATAAATCACAAAACGTCCAACGGGGAGAGCTTTCGCAATTTCAATCGTTTATCGTAAAATATTCGCGGCGGCTCCCACCTCCCATCCACCGGCGTCGTGTTGTTTCATTTCGGTTTTATTGCTGATAATTTCATCTCGCAAACGCTTCGATTACCCCCTCACACACTCGCATGCCATGCGTGGTACATCGACAATCGTCTATGGCCGTGAATAGTGAACAATTGTAACGAATTCCGAGCGGCGCGAACATGTCGGCGGAGGCACGTTTCGCTCGGCTCACCTTCGAACTTCGCGTCCGAGTCATTTTGTATCATTAAAATGCCGATACTCGGAACATCAAGATGGCCGATCGCGATGGTACAGTCGCAATAAGATAAAAATGTAAAAATACGGTGAAACGGCGTTAATTCGCGCCGATCGGCCGCTCGGGCGTATTAAGTAATGACGCCGATTAGTTCGGCTTGATATTTTATGGTTTATTAAGCGTTTTCGTTTGGAAAATTGTGGTATTGATACGTTGGTGGTTTTTTTGTGTGAGTTTTTGACGTGTGTGTTAAGTGTGATGACTTTTTTGTGAAGTCGAAAAAGCGCATTCGAACCGATAAATTCGATCTACATAGACACAGTAGGCTGACCGACTATTATTGCGGATGGAGTGCATTCAACGTGGGCGGCATTGCATTTTCAATATCTATCCGAGCATTTCTCGATTCAGGTATTATCAACTTTTGTATGATAGAAAAGTGAATAGAATATGGACTTTTAAAAAAATAAAAAAGCAATTTAATTGAAGAAAACTGCTCTGAAAATTTGTATTGATAAATTAAATATTGTTCAATCAGCATATGTCAGGAATTTTATAATCGAAAAAGTTCAACAACATATAATGCAAACAATAGAGATGTGGTATATAGTTAATATTATACTATCAATCTGAGATAATTTAGGAAAATACGAGATTGATTCCTTTTTATTTTCTCTTTCGGAAAAATCAATTGGTATCAGTATTTTTTTCCGCTTTATATTTGATGGTGATAAGTATTGTATATTTTAAATGTTTTGATGAAAATTTATAAAATAACATGAATCGAAAATATGATGCATGATTAAAATAATTCTAGTGTGATCTGTCAGTTTGATATGTCTGAATTAGTAACTGGTGGGCTCGGCGTGATCTGCCGATCTGCACTTTTCTGCATCCAAATGAAGTCGACTATGCAACGAATGCAATTTTCAGATTGCATTAAGCTCAAAGCGCACAAAAAAGTTGTTTCAATTAACATTTCAAAATCGAACACGTAAGCCATGAAAGTATGCAAAACATTCGTCCGATCGATCCATTTTTTATACGTATCGTTTCTATTACAAAACTCGTTCGATTTTGATCGATTTATTTGCGCTGCCATAATAAAAATTATACGTTTACCTTTTTTTTCTTTTATATATTCATATATTGAAAAGCGTTTCATTTCGTGCGTTAATAAGTTATCCATTTCGATACACCGATACGTTACGATTTCCTAAGGGTAAAAAGCACAAACGTCTGGGGACCGTATAAATGTGCGGCTAACCCATCATTATGCCGCATTTTTTGTTGTCTTGTTTTATTGATGATGGAAATAATCTCGACGTTGATGTGTACCGTCGTTTTTACATATCGTATTCGAGATCATCGTTTCAGATAGCGAAAATTAAAACTCGACAAAACAAAATTGTATCGAATTATTTAACCCTCCGAGCGACGAAGCGAGTCGGACATCTCAGTTTCTAAGCTTATTTTTATAGTATAAAAAATTAGATGTATTTTTTCACCAATTCAAATCTTGTATAATTTGAAATGAATCATAATCTGATTTATAAAATTGATTGAAGTTATCTTTATAGAATTCATAATATAATATGATCGAATCGATGAAAACTTCTAAAATTTTTTTAATAAATTTAATTTCCAATAGATTCTATATTTTAAACAAAATGATTGAATCCACCAGTGTTACATTTATTCGGAACCCATCATCAACACAAAACCCATCAACGTATCGTCGCGAGCGCCGAATCTCCTCGGAAACCATCCTTTTCCGATATCGGAACAACATTTAACACTTCGCAGACGACTAGCTCTAAAAAACAACACAACCACCCAACCACACACAGCCGAGAGAATCTTTTATCGCCTTGGGCTAAACGTCGTTCTGCCAAGTGTCGTGTCGTGAAATCACTCAGTCGGCACACATCATCGCTAATGGCATTCAACTCGCCTCTTTCACGGCCTGTGTATACCACGTACCTTTATTCCCATCCCAGAAACACCCCCTCGTTCTGTCTGGGTGTGCCCTGTCCTCCTCCAGGGTATTTGGAGGGTGTGTGGAGGCCCTTTATGGTTTACGGCCGCTGCTCGCCTCCATGGAACTAAATTTACTGCTTCGCTGAGGAATCGACTTCGGATAAGCTAAATGTCGTCGGGGTCATCGTATTTGAGATTTGTACCTTGTTGTGATTTTTCTTCAAAAAAAGAAAAAAAAAACATGTGAATAAAATATATCAAGATTTTACATCTTGATTATCTGTATGTGGATCTTAATATATCGAGTGTTAATCTGGTGCATATAAAAGTTGCGTGTTTTGAGTTAAGCGCTTAATAAATTAATGATTTTTTATACTTGTAGAAGAAAATTGAAAGTGTATAAATATGTATGCATATGCTATTGTGCATTCTGTGTTGAAAAACGTGATGCATATGCAATTTCGCATGCCATCGTAATGCAAGCAATATCATTTCATGCGTGACATATCTTGTTCTTTTTCATACAAGAAAACCAGGGCTATTGAATAAAGAACAAGTCTTTCGTATTTTATATACACGCGTTTTCACGCAAAAATGAACTGCATGAAAACAAGGGGAAAAAATCATGAAAGCAGCACAATCGTATTCGCGAATTGTGAAAACAATATGAAGCATTTTCTGTGAAATTCCTAAAAGATTTCAGGAATTCGATTGAATGTATCAAAATTATATTTGAAAGGTAAAATTTTTGTATAGGATGTAATAGATAATAGTTTAGAAAATTTGTACTCTCTGAACCGGGGAGGAGTCTGTTGAATGTTCTTAGTGAAGACCTCGCCGACAACATACTGCAGTCTGTAATTCTATACTGAACGAATCGAAGCCTTAACAAATGGGCCGATGCGTCAGTTATACGAGATGGCAAAAACGAATGCCATCTTGAGTTTCATACTCATTCAGTCGTGATAAACGTCCGCACCCGTCACTCGTTTGCCTTTTGTCTTCGAAAAATCCCGAAAACATACAGCGAAAACAAAACGAAAAACACGTAAAAAGTATTGCAAATGACGCAAGTCGTATTTCAGCTGAAAATCTGCATGTAGAGCAACAATAAAATCAATATCCATTAAGCATTATACGAACTGTCTGTTATGCTTAGGGAGCGCCCGGGTTTGAAATTACCGCAATAATCGCTTTCAGCTCTTTGTGTCCGCGACCACCCCCGTTTTTCCTTTCATTTCATCCCCATGTATTCCAGAGACTGAAATTTAATACAATTTCAATTTTTGCCCGGTCTAAATGCCATCTAGGAAATGCTTAAAACGGCGTTCTCGTTTCGGGGCGAGCGCTTTCTCACTCTTGCTCGTTCGGCTTGTGCGAAAACATATTTGCATACAATCTCCCGGTCCGTCTTAGCACTTAGTATTTCAAATTTAAATCTATTTAATTCATAAATTCCCACCATCCATTTGTGGTGTACAGTAAAGCCGCAAAAAGTCTACTCTTCGTGTCTAAAAATTTTATTGAAACGAAAATGGATTTATTTTATCTAAAGATAAATTTTGAAAATATCATATCCAATTTAATGAATTTATTTTTAAATTTAATTACTTTTAGATTTATTCAATTTATTGATGCGATGAATTTTAATTGATTCACAAAGTTTGTGTTCGAAACATGTATTCAAAGGGAAAACGATGAATATTTTTCGACAGGGCAGCACTGTAGAAAGTTACCCTCTTCCATTAAGTAAGGCATAAGCAACCCTTTGCTTTCAAGATCTCCTTATTGTGAGGGCCAGAGTCACCAGACGTATTTGGGCAAATAAATGCCACGGACTCGGTAATGGCTTTCTATCAATTCTTAACCACGTTCGCATAATGCGTTCCGAACAGAGGGATTCGCTTTTGATCCGTTTAACGTTTACTTCGAACAAGTTTATTGAACAATAATTGAAAAATACGCGTTGCGGATCGATCAATAAATTTAGAGTATATTTTTATTTTGAAATTTTGTGATTTTATGTGGTTATCGACGTTGTTTTCGTTAGCATTTCAATTAAAATTTCCACGTAATTTCTCTGGGGTGTGGGTACGACGGGGTGGCTCCAGTGTGAAGCAAAAGCAGGGCGTTCTCCTCTTGAATAATCAAAGAAACACACAACCGATTTGTTTGTTTTCCAAACAGAAACATTATCGCAAGAAACAAAAGAGGTCGGTTCGTTCGTTCTCTCTTTCAACACTGCTCGAGATGTAGAAACAACATCCGCTTTGAAGTAGAAAAGCTCTTTGTTTTAGTGTTAATCCCCCTAATTCCCGTTGCCAGTCAATTATCCCCGTTTAAATCCAATTGCGATGCACAAACATACCCCCTTAGACCGAGCCTCTCTAGAGGGCCATGTCTTATTCGAATAAAGCAAGGGTTGTTCTTTAAGACAACACATTAACTCCGATTTTCTTTGACGAATGACTCGGATGCCTTTTATCTCCCTACAAAAAAGGAGACGTTTAATTAATTTAAAAATGAAAATAAATAAAATAAAAGCTATCAAAACAATTCATCGCCATTCAAAATTACATGCATAAAATTTAACTGCACAAATTTAATTATATGGTCAAATTGATAAGAACGACTCCGGCCTTATTCGTTGCGTCACTTCTACATAGACGATGTTCCGAATTTTTTTTGTGCATAAATTCGGAGCATAACGATATCGTTCTCACACCAATAATATAATCTAACCACAAAATGATGGGTTAGCCGGCATTTTCGTTTCGGAAAGTAACGCACCGGCCGCATACGTAATAAAACCGATATCTATTATTATTTAAACGCTGATCACGATGTGTTCTGTTGTTCTGTGCGCTCGAAACGACCCCATAAAACGATCAATTACACGAGACTTTTCGATCATCCCGAACATAAAAATGTTTATTTTTTTGCCTCGGTCACTAGCTACGAGATCCGATCTTGAAACGTATGTAATCACAAGTGTTACGACCGAAAAGTTGTTTCCATCCGCAGTACGTGCCTCTTTTTCCAAAGCGTTATATAAAAATGCGCATGGAACGATTGAATGAAAAAAAAATGTTGATTTGATAAGTCGTAATGTCTTCGAGATCGATTCGGTTATGGTTTTTTGTACGATATTAATGTCGGTATTGAAAAATTATCAATATTAAATTGTTAGCAAATAACCCTCTATTATGTTTATCCAAATTACTGTTTCGGTAAAACGGTCACTTTTTTTAATGTGCACTATTATAGGAAATGAATGTTTTTTTTTCTTTATTCAACCTCGCAGGTACGATCCGATTAATAGATCTCGAGAACCTTTTGTTGAATGGATTTTTTTCACCGATAATTGTTTCTATGCTTTTCAGATGATTGTCTATTAAGTTTTTTTTTCCGATGAAACGTTTTCGATAGAATTAATATGATTCTCACCTAGTATAATATACTGTGCGAAAACATCACATCTATTTTTTAATCAATACAATTTATTTTGACACATCGTATTATTTGAACTAAATCGAATCAATCTAAATCTCGATTAGACCAAACATAAATAAGTTTCCAATCGATCGATAATGAACCCAAATACAATTTGAAATAGTACCGTTATTAATCGACCCATCGTTGCATCTATTACCCACACAAAACATGACCGAACAAACTCTTATCCATAAATAAAACACACACCCTTTTCACTCCAGAAATTACAAAATCGACACACTCATTTCGCAGCATTTTAGCGTGTCGACAACCGCGAGCTAATACCCCACTATGGCGGCCGTTGCACGACGCGTGATGTTATTATTTACATTTTGTATCGTAAATCATTCCGGAGGCGCAGTGTCGTACTGGGAAAATCCATGGGGGTGGTGTGGGGGTGGGGCCACCCCTGGATGGAATATTCGCCACTTTTCTCGCTCGGCTTCCACGATCCAGGTAAATTATTACTATGTTAATTACGGCGAGTTCACATACGCTCGCGCATTTAAACGCCTTTCGAGAAAGGCGAATTTATGCGACATTCCGCGTGCTTTTATATTTTCGATGTGAAACATCCTTGGGGCTTGTGAAATTTTCAATGTGTTCTTAATGAGTGTGTATTTGCGGTTGAAGTTTCAATAAAACGTATTCACGTTTCATTGAGAATTTTGTGTTTTCATTTTTGAAGGTGTAACGAATTGATCATGTATAATTTGAATATAAAAATAGATTCTTTTCAATTTTGTTTTGTAGTTAAGTACATATATAAATAAACTATTAAATATTGAACGTGTAAGGTGAAACTTTTGGTATAATAGAAAATTTAATATAAAATGATTGATAAAGATGTTTCATGCGATATCAAGTGTCTGCACAAATGTAATTTTTTTTAATTTCGTTTAAGTACAAAATATTTATTGAATTTTAATAATATGTCCAGTATGTCGTTGAGAAAATATAAATAAATTGATGTTCGATTTTCTCTGAATCGATGTGATTGTCCGTCATTATCGTCAAGAATTGCTTCCGAGAATGTGGAGCATGTTCGAGATTATGGCGCGAATGTATTTTAATAACGGCGCTTTTGAATAAATTACATTAATTATATTGTTTTTGTAAAATCATTTTCATAAAAAAGAGTGTGTGATTCAAATTGATTCATAATTAACCTTTCTGCTTCGCATAACCCCAATTGAAATCACTAATTTTCTTAAACTGAAAGACAAGATTGTAAATCCATTGTTTAAAGAATGAGAAACCGTAAAAAAGAGATTTGATTTATTTCTTTATACTATATTATAGCAAAATATATTTTTTTAATATGAACAAAAATTCAAAGAGCACATAATTACTTTGAAATTCGAACTTACGACTTCATAAGGCGATTGCTCGCTGCAACGATAATTGCGTTAGAAGCGCAGCGCGAATTTCGTTCGCTTTCCATTTACGTCCCGCCATCACATATTTCACTCACTACACAATAAGTACAACATAATTATATTTCACCCGATACACCATAATACGCGAAAACACACACACACTAGATGTGCAATTCTTTGAGAATTTATCGCGCCCAATGAAATTAATTACATTATAACTGCTACGGCATTACGCGCCTCATTCCATACACAGAAGAATTATTGCCCGGGCTTTTCTTCGCCTATATATTACGCCTCTGGAACAAGGGTGGCCGCTCTCGAGGGGGTGGGATCCACCACCCACATCTCGGGTGCGAGTCGGGGATGTTTTCAGCGCCATAGTATTTTCATTAAAAGTGACACACGTAGTGAGTTAATATAACGCACATAAATATCTCGGGCGTTCTGCGTGCGCTCACCTGTGCGGATCGCAACATTTATACGTGTTTGTAAGCACGTGTTGGGGTTGCCACCCCCTAGTCGGATGTGTGTTTTAGGGATGCAGGATCGAAATTCGTTATATATTCTACAATTTGTGAATCAAATTTTTTCATAAAATCTATTGGATTAATAAAATAATTGTGTTTGAATCAAGGGTGTTTCGGATGATCTATATACCGAATAAATATTTTATGTTGTGGGTTTTGATTCGGTGTGCCTCGAATGACACGTATCAAATATGCGTGTATTTATTTAGGAGTATTTATATGTCTTATGTGGGTGTATGGGGTTGAAGGTGTGCAGACACCCGTTCCGTGTGTCGGGAAATAGATTGCATTCACCTTTACTTACGCTGGGAATGGTGGCCGGGTTCGGGGAGGCTTAAGTGGCTGAGACTCTACGCGAGATGTCCAAATTGGGGGTCGTTTAAGGATTTTTTCTAGATATTATCAATGTAAGATAAGATGAAATGTTAAAATTTATGAAAATTTGAAGGAAAATGGCGCAGAAGCTTTTTCGGTATCGGATTGTTCGTTCGACTGCTGAAGATGATTATGTAGTCTGTAAGTCACAATGAAGTTCAAATAAGACACCATCTAATTTGTTTTAGATGACATTTATCAACAATAAAACTTTTACATATCCTTTTGATTCTGGTTTTTATTTTTTGTAATCAAGAATTATAAATTAAATTCTTGAAGTTGTAATATGTTAAAAATAAATTTAATTGTTTACTTAATATCTACTTTACGAATTTGATGTACGCATTAATCATCTTTAACTTTATTTCACAATGAGAATAATCCCAAAACTTTTTCTATGTAAAGAAAATATACTTGAACACATCATGAATATTAAACAAAAAAATAGCATAATTTACGTTCATATATATAATGTATTTGAATCGATAACAAATCCTAGAAAAAGATAAATATATCAAAAACAAATTCATTTAATATAATCGATATAAAAATTTAATAAAAATAAATAAACGAAAGCATAATATGACTCACCCTATAGTACGAATGTGTGAAAATTTTGGGAATCGCTGGCGCAGGATATCTATATCACTCGACGGCGTATCGGATCAGGCCGAGTTTATACGGTCCCACGGCAATAATTCACATTGCAGACATAATTGGAATTCTCACATCGGTCGTGTGTTGTGTTGCGAACGAGTACTGCGTACATTTACCATTTACCATTTGCCGACTATCTGGAAACGTTTACCATCACCCGGCGACGAGTTTCAGACGAAGATGCGATCGCAGATATCGCATTATGGAGGCGATGCGAATCGCATATTAATGATTATTTTCATCACTTTTCCATGATAAAAATTTACAATGTGCAAGTATTACATATGCGTAAATGATTTGAAATAATGCAATATCGAAACGTTATGATTTTTAAACTTATTTCTTATCGAAATGTTAATGAGTACAATTATTTGTGAAGATCGAGTGAATAAACACTAGAAAAATGATTAGAAATTTGTATTTTATAACTCGAACACACACCAAATAGTCAATTGGAGTTTAATCCTTTCGAAAATGTCAATTTCCAAGAGTAATCCATTAAAATTGTTTACGGTGCGGTGGGCAGACTGGGGTCCATCGTTGGTAACGGACGTTGGTGTAGGCGCAATCGGCCGCGGGCCATTTTTTCCCCGAAACTCGCATATGTCAATAAAATTCACCCCATCCGTTTCCGGCCGATATGTAAACCCAATATCCATTGAAATCGGATGGCGAAATCCGCACTCGGACATTACATAGCGCTAAAATACGATCGGAGCGAGGGGACACGTGTTTTATTTATTGCACGTGTACGGTGTGGGAAAATGTGCGCTTTTTATGGTTCAGTATAGAGTTTTGATTGATTCATTTAAATTTTTGTTTTCTATAAAACTTGATTCAGTTTTTTTTATTATAAAAGGGTAAACGGTTATCGGATTTTCTTTATATTAGACTTTTTTTTTTATAATCAATTATAATAAATGAAATTTAAATATGAGAATAATGATTATGATGATAATAATAATTTTATTTGCATCAATAAGAAGCTAACTTTATATTATATATTATTCATAATTTCTTTTCTCTTTATATTGAAAACAATTTTTCGAAAGTGATTCGATCGAAAATTCATAAATTAATTATAGGTTCTTGACGTAATGTCATCGTAATTTAAAATTTTCATATAAAAAATCTACAACAATAAGTCGATTTCTTGTCAATTTTTCTCTACAAATTCTACATAAATATTTATCAACCTTTTTTTTAAGGTGCACCCCTTCACAATTGCATTCCCCTAAGGGTGAAATTTGTCGACCCTTTCCCGTCGGACATCATCATCGTCGCGTTTTCGTTCCCGTGCCGAAATGTCAATTGATTGTCAATAAGTCAACGGGGCTTCGGACACACCGTTTTGAGATAAAACGAAAAAAAATTAAACGCCATAAAAAACTCTCCCTATCAGAATATAAAATGGAATCTCATGTCTGAAACAGAATCAGCCATTTCAACTCACATATGAATATTTTTTATCCAATATTTTTTGTGTCTGATACTTTTTAAACCTATATATTTATATGTCTTAACAGTTCATCTCTTTTATAATATAATATAATATAATATCTCCCTCATTTTTTTATTAATATTTCGAATGTACCTTTTCGTATTCATACTTTTTTATGGATGAACATTTTTCTCGTCAATTCTCTTCATATTTCGAGCGATTGCACATCGATATTGCATTGGTCAGCCCCTGAGGCTGACTCCCCTTCGAAGACGGACGCACTAAAAAAAAATCGACCAGGAAAACACTGCAAATTTTATTCATATTTTATGTTCGTTTCCATCCCCGCGCCGGTTTGATGGATCGTATCGTAAAATAGAGTACGAAGAGCTGAAATAATTTTTTCCTTTGGTATGAGGGAATATTTTCATTTTGTACTTCGGGGGAATCCGTATGTATGTGCGCTGTGGAATCCGCGAATCGGGATAAATGAAAATTCCACGATTTATAATATTATTTTAGTTTTCCTTTGATGCCGTTGAAGCGTCGTTTTCATTTTTGCAATATTGCATGTTTGCTTACCCTTAATCGTCAACGGATTCAATTTAAATAGTTCTCTGGAAAAAAAATGAAGTATGGGTATGAGAAATGAATACCAAGAATCGATTTAAATTTGATTTTTAATTTTTGTCTTTTCATCTACGATACAAGGCACACACACATAATTTATTTACATATAAAGAAAGAAATCTTGCCCAAATAGATTATAATAGATACATAATAATTTAAAAAACAATAATTAAAGCGTTTCACGAATACTTCAATAAAGCAATCGATAGTCATGAAAGTTCCGTAAGGAACAATTGAAACAAACAAATCATGAAAGACTATCGCGTTATGCACGAATACAGTATTTTTTTCATATTTTTGTTTTACATACAATCATTTGACATGTAACATTGGTTTTTCTTTTCAAGATGCATAACGTATATATGGAAAAACTCGGAAAATATGATTTTCACGCGAGTAGAACAAAAGTGGAAACCAAACGGAAAAACATCATATGTCCACGTATGGATTCAGGTGTTTGGAACAGGAGCAGGTTTTAAGGGGAAATATAATCACTCATTCATTAAAGCCGTTCACACGGATCGATCCTAAACATATAACAATGATTCAATTGATATCGGTAAATATGTACGGGTTTTTCATTAAGGATATCACTTACAGGTATCTCAAAAATCTACATATTCATTTTTTTTATTACTGATTATTAATTTGATAACTATGATAATATAGTTGTTCACCATATCTTGCCGACATTGAACGCACGTATGATGCATTTTATGTGTGTATGTGTGTGTGTGTATTAAATATTTCATATGTATATATACACATATGTATGTATATATAAAAGGTTCAATGTCTTACACGTCTACATGTTACAATTAAGCTAATTGCAATGACACGGTATTAATCTACGCTACCATTCATTAGTACAAAGTACGCTTTGTGCATCATTCAAATCGCCACCAAACTGCGTGAAATCGACTCGAAAAGCCGACAGACTTACTGTGTACGTTTCAAAAAATTATTTACAGTATTAATTCGTGTAAAACATCATAGTTCGTTTGAAAAGAAAATTTGTGATTTGCCGTTTTTGCGCGCGAACGTCTAGCCAGTTTTCCCATCGTCAGTTACGATTTCCCTCATAAGTTCAGTGACTTTTAAAGTGTATTATATAATTTCCACACAGGCGTGACGACATTAAATGACTCACTTCTATATATACATATATTTATGTATATATTTATATAGAATATTTATTTTTCAATATATTTAATTACGCATTATGAACTAAATATGGCATAGACAAATGAATCATCATATATACAAGAGTTCATGATATCTGATAATTACACTTGTAGTTTTTTTTACCTTTTGAATTATTCACAAAATTATAACCTAACATTTATAATTTGTACAGTCAACATATGTAATTAATTTCACTACGATCGCAATAATTTATTACTACTAAAAAACCACAAAATTGTGTGATGATTTAATTCAAAAAGATCATCTCAAGTTTATATCAAAAGTTACGTTTACAAATTAATTTATATGGAAGAAGATTATGTCCAATTCATTTATATAATTTATACATACAACTAATTTTTTTTCATAATTTAGACAATGTTTTATTATGAAAATCATTTTTTCTTGTCTATTTTAATTAGGAAATCATGAATGATTTAAAAATTGAAACGAATAATTGTTCTGTTCTGTTCACAAATGAAGTTAAATTTTTTTAAAAACCATAAAATAAATATTTGATTACATAAAAAATATTGTATACGAATATGCGTTCACAAGCAGTCTTATAACATTATATAATTATAAATAAAATATATGTATGAATTTAAATATGTACTTAAAATATTATCGATACTTTCAATTCGATGATGTTATTAAATTTTGAACTTATATAATTTACAATAATTATAATAATAAACCTAAAAGAATATATATATCACGATTATTTCCTTTGGAATTCACGAAGTAAAGATTGCCTTCCAGGAATAAAATTATTTAAAAAAATGATAAGATGAAACGCACTATTCATAAATTAAAATTATTCTCTCATACATAAAACCACTTAATATAATAATAACTAGATCAAAATTTAACATCATCACCTCGACGAACATATATGCACGTGTGTTGTCAAAGAACGACTAAGCAAAAGTTTACTTCGAACGATTCATATGTTTAATATATATATATATATGCATTTTATTTTGTTTTTTTTTTAATATGTAAAAATTCACCTATTCAAATACGATTCTCTAGAAGAGAAAGAAAAACGAATACATTGAAATTATTATATACAGGACCCCTACAAAAAATTATTCACTAGATTTAAAACTTATAAATGTCTTCTTTACAAAAAAAACGAATACTTCATATTTAAGATTCGAGTCTTTTGTGTTTTCTTTGTTTTTCATTTATTTATTTTTTTATTTATTTGAGAACTTTAGCCGTAGACGATGAACACTGGCCCTCGGGACCACAAAGAATAGAAAATGTGTAAGATGTACAAAGGCAATAAGGATAAATTGTACAAAATCACAGACCGCAAATTTTTAAATGCAAATATCGCTCATGATCTTCCATTTGTAATATTTTACCAGCGTTTCATTATATTGTCTCGTCTTTGAAATTAACAAAACTCATATTTTGAATATATAATAAATTTAAATAAGACTAGATAAATTATTATATATAAAAAGTACGCAATTAACACACGCACAAAGTAATAAAAAAAACTAGTCGTATAATTAAAGAAAACAATGAACTAATGAAAAATTTGACGATAACTAAAAATTTCGCAAAATCTTCCATTGTAATATTTCGGCATAATTAATTTCTTGATTATACGATGCTCGTTTTTTTTCGGACCCGCGCTAATTTTTAAAATATTCTTTCAACAATAGGCTCAAACCAAATTATCACAATTTCAGATTCGTACAAAAAAAATGTGAGTACAGAACAAAATTGCACTTTTTCCAAACATTGATTGTAGATACAGTCATACAGGAATTCGAATAACCCTCATCAATCAAACATGAAAAACATTATGTAATATTTGCATAATTTTTATTAAAAAAAAAAAAAACGGAGATCGTATCAAGAAAATTTTTGGTACTTTTGATGTGTACGATCACGTAACGGTTGACACACATATAAATCGCCAACTGTCAAATCATGCGGATTTATATCCAGTGTAAAGCGCAACTTATAACGTATTGACATGTAACATGACGACAACATGTTTACGCTTGACCCGTATAACTGATTGAATAAGATACTTTCAGCTTTACCCATCAATGTGTTTAAATACATTAAAAGTTTTGAATGACTGAAATGTATGGCATTAAATAAATTAATGCGTTTAGTTTTACTGACTGAGAAATACAGCTTTTCCAATGTACCCTTACATATAGTTTTTTTTTAAAGTAAAGTGGAAGTAACGATGTCGTGTATGCTAGGGTCATTTGAAAACATTATAAAATTTTAGCATAGTGTAGATGCGCTTTACAATTTCGCTGAGAATTGGCAATGGCGTCAGTTTGTGACTTGTATATGTTATAGGCCGATTCTAGCTCAGGCCGATTCCAGCATCAAAAACTGCTAGTATGCAATATTCTGCTTTATGGCGTAGGA
>JAOXNN020000089.1:3015749-3085942 GCA_028571205.2 Hydropsyche betteni | reverse complement strand
CACGGATTCAAATATGAGCGTTAAGTCCTACGTCATAAAGCATAATATAGGATACTAGCAGTTTTTGATGCTGGAATTGGCCTGAGCTAGATTCGGCCTATAACATATACACATATAAAGACCATATTTGCGAAAAAGTCGCGAGCGTCATCGAATAGACACACACATACAGAAATCCGTGGTTAAAGGGGATAATTTGAGTTTTGTTTATTGAAATAATATGGTAATAAAGTCCCGTGAAGTGTCGATGTATTGTTCAATGAAAATTTATGCTTTAATGAGGGTATGAATGGTAGTGTTAGTGGATATTTTCCGTATGATGTTTTAATATGAATACTTGTCATATTAACAAATAAATTATTCGCACAATTCCATCCGGTTGTCAAAAACATGATCGAATAAAAGCGATACATTTCAATCAATCAATTAACAGGATTCATTTCAATTAGCATCTGTCAATTGCAAATTCGATGTTTTCCGATTATATAATTTTCGTGAATTAAATTTTAAAAAAATAATTTAATTAAACGAAGATATTCAATCAACGGATTCGTAAGAGTTGGCCGCCGAAAGCATCATTCGTCAGTCAAAACTGAGGTTAATTTTTAGCATTGACGAAACGCATTTGATTGATAATTTGGACAAACTTGACACGAATATATGCATTATCCGCTAGATGATAAATACCGTGAAGCCATTCCGAATTGCACTTTGATATTTTGGACTGATTCGCATTTTCAATTACCATTTGGCGAGACACACTCTCGCAAATTTCCCGATCAATTCGGACGCACATTTCCCTATTAATTTTGACTCGTTTATTCGCTGCCAGTCTCTCCGTGTATAATATTATTGTTTGACTTTCCTTGTGGTCATTTGGCACGATGCATCATCGGAATTATCATCGGTTGGGGTATGCAGTTCGTATATGCATTTCGATAAGCGGCTGTAATAGTTGAAAATATAGATGGAAACAATAGCTTTAATTTTTCGTCTGCGAATGCGTCATTTAGTCTATGTATTGTTATGATGATTGCTTTTTATCTCGACAGTCGTATGGCGTTATTATCTTCTTCGATGGGATTGTGCTTGATTTTGATGGATGTTGACGTGTTTTGATATATATTAAAAATAGTGTTGTGTAATATAATTTTTTTTTATTGAAATTTGCATAATACTCGATTTTGTTGAGCTTATCTTGAGTTCTTTTGTAATCAGAATCAGATTAGACTTAATGGCTCAATCAATACATTGTAAAGCTTTATGTTCAATAAAACGCTTTGCGAACTTTATGCAAGTAATTATATGTCATTTGACGCTATAAAAATTGAGAAAATATTAGAATTTCAAAATATTTTATGTTACATATAAATAAACATAACGTATAATGAACATTTGCATTGTACTATACATATTACAGAAAACGTATTATTTTATTTCATGTTATAATCGTAAAAAGTCTGATATGAATATTTTTATCATTTTTTTTTACGAGTATTATAACTTATATATTATATATGTTTTATTTTTATACATAAATTATGCAATCAATATATGAGACACATTGGAAATATTTTCATATGAATTTTTAATGTTTATATTTTTTTTTAATATTTTAAATTGATCTAAAATTGACAGTCAACATCCACTATATATAATCACGGATATCTGTATGTATCTGTCTGTCCGTCTGACCGTCTGTTCGTCTGTTCGATGACGCTCGAGACTTTAAAACGACGTGTCGATACGATTATGTTTTTGCGTCTATAAAATTATTCTAATAATAATGGTCTTTATGCGTATACACTTAACGTCCATAATATCATGCTAAAGAAAGCGCCTCTATTGACTTATGCAGTACGTCGATTATTACGTAGTGGAAAAAATGTTTGAATCCTTTATACATATAAATAATCACCGATGACAGATGTCTGTGTTTGTTTATGAGGCTCTCGACTTATCGTTTCAATTTAGCCGGTGTGCCGTTCAAATATAACGGCTATAATCTTATCCTGTGTAATCTTATATTCTGGAGGCATTTCGCAAGACCACGGTTATAAAATTATATCACGCAACGCCACGGTTATGAATTAATTTTGCATAAACATATTCAATTTTTATTTTATTACGTAATAGTATGATTACCAACAGCCGTTGTTATAAAAATCGGGCCTATACACTAGTTTATTATAATGCAATAAAATATTATGATATTTAAAAACAATTTTTTCATTTTGATCTTCAGAAGCAAATAGTATTAAAAAAAATTCGAAATACTAAAAATTCATCAATTCCAATCATTTTGACTCGACGTCTACGCGCACGACATTCACGACAATACTACCCACACATTCTCGACAAAATTGCACTTCGCACAATCATCCGATTGAAAACCCACGTTTTTTCATATACAACAACAACAAAAAAAAAACCAAACGACGTATTTGAGCCACGTCACACCGACCGCGGTGCCGATTCACGGTCACGTGCGACCTCTCGATCACCGATCGGAAAGCTCAGCCGATCGAAACCGATCTTCCTGGCAACGGCTAGAACTCTTGACCGCGGTTTATATTCGCCGTCGACGGTTGCACTATAGCTTTTTAGCATACAGTGGTTTTCCACTAGTCCGATACGCTTCTGCCAAGGAAAAGCTACAGCGGAGCAGCTGTCGCTTAGCTGTGACGCGGCGCCCGTCAGATAAATGATCGCAAAGCGTCTTGCCCACCCTTGGCATTGTTCTCGGCTTTTCTCGGTGTGTTGTCGAGATTTGTGTGTCGCCGTTTGTGTGTTTGTAATGTGTGTGTGTGTTCGACGGATTGAGCGGGTTTTGGATTTGCGCGGTTTCGCGGTTCGATTGTGTCGCTGTGACGTGCGGTGTTGGTATGGTTTGAAGTGCGGTTTTTACGCTCGCGATTCTTGAAAAAATCGAAATCTCGTACGGAGAAATTGATTAGATATGTAATGTTGTGTGTTTGGGTTAAAGATTTCGATCGAGTCGAAAAAACTCTATATAATTTTACGCGTCAAATTCGACCGTTTTGTTAAGACCGCTAGTATATAGGCTCGATGTTAATAACATCGGCTGTGGTTTTGTTAAGAAACGGAAAACAATAAAATGTGAAGACCCGTTTGTGTGAACTCGAAATGTGTACTCGATTTGAATATTTAATATTTAATTAATAAAACCAGTTCATTTGTTCAACATCATCATCATCATCATCATTTAAAAGTGGCGGTTCGGATCGTGACAGACAGACAGGCAGAAATCCGCTATTATATATGGGGGATTGGGGATTGTTATAGTCATCATTGAAATTTAATAGTATTTTACTTCAAACAAACCATTTAAATTCAAAATTCAACGTTTTAAATTTAAAATTCAGCGTTTTACATTTAAAATTTAACGTTTTACACTTCAAATTCTACAAATCAACAAGAATTCATAGAAAAGAATTTCATTGATTACTATAATAACGATATTAATAATACATGAATTTAAAGTGTAAATATAATAATATTGAATTTTAAGGGTAAAATTTAAAACATTAAATTTTAAGTGTCAAAACTGTATTAAACTTCACTGATTACTATGATACTACAAGGGTCTTAATAATACTTTTCTATGATTGAATTTGACGGGTAAAAGCTGTATGGCATTTTTTGATTCGATTGAAATCTTTTGGATGCGATTTAGCTGGGCATTAAAAAAATATAAATTGTGCCTTAAAACGAATAACTTGTGCATTGGAAAAATATACGATGGACAATAATATTTCTGGTACATTAAAAAATCTCACATTGAGCATTATTTTATTCATAGTGTTCAATAAAAAAAAATTGCAGTAGGTATAAATTGAGCTTTAAAAAAATATGAAATGTGCAATAGAATGAATAGTTTGTGCGTTAAAATGACAGATAGGTGGGAACATCGCCAGAGTAAAGTTAATCTGTACAGGCACAATACAATAGTGAACTCAATTTTAACAATTTGTTTCATTTTTTAATTAATGTTGTTTTTGTTTGAATTCGGTGTATTGCGAATCGATTAAATTATGTATGTTACGAGTAATGGTCGTGCGGTTAGTATTTGGCCCTGTTCTAATGCACACGTATTTTAATTAATAATGCACATTTATTTAATTTCATTCCCGTTTAAATTGTTCCCAAATCTTTTACGTAATAAATAAATAACATGATTGATCAAATTAATTTTTCAGTATAATATTTTAAAGCGTGTACCATAAATTCCAATCAAAATAAATTTGTAAAAATAATGTTTTAGTTTAGTATTTATACGTGATCGTGTAATACGTATAATCTTGAAAAATTTCTGATGATGTTGCATAAGCGCTATATGCAGAAAATCGCGTATGAATCGAGAGTTAAGTGCGTGTTCATATTATGATGGAAGTATGATGTGCCAGCTTCTAATGCATGCACTGTATATAATATGTTATTATTGCTCGTTTGAGACATTTCGTGTGGCGCATTCGAGTTGATTGTAACTCAAATCGAATTATTGTTCGCGCGTCAATTGGGATTAGCGTTTTAGATATTGTCGGAAATGAGATTTCATAATTTGTGAATTGTAATTATCTGTTTGTATACTATTTAAATATTTATAAATAGTTTCAGAATCGTTTTAAATGTCGAAAGAAATTTATTGTACATTCCTTATTTTTTATTTTCTTATTCCTTTTCCTTTTTTTAAACTTGCTTCGAAAGCTTATTTTGAAAGTGAAACGATTATATTCTGTATAGCTTTTATTAAACATAAATAAGTTTATGTAATAACATTTTTACAAAATAATTATTTCAATAATATATAGATAGATATACTATAATATATAATAATAAATCAAAACAAATGGTACTTATTATAAACTACAATATTTCCTTAAACAAAAAATATATTTTTATTTAAATCTATTTTCTTCCGTATAAAAATAATCATGTGTTTTTATTGCTTATATCAACTCTATATTTTTTCATAAAATTTCGTTGTTTTTTTTTTTCGATTAACAGAAAATATTTAAAGATCTATTCAAGGGGTTGAAATTTCCGAAAAGCTCGAACAATCCCAGTTTTCCATTAATGACATTGGCCTTGGAGGCACAGCGGGTGCTGGTGGCGATAATTTGGAAGAAGATCCACTTGTTTCGGATATAAAATTTTCATATCCACATTTATTTCTGAGCCTCTCTAATCTGAAATTTAATAACTGTGTAACCGTAGGTTCTACAGCAGAGACATAACTACCACTGACTATGCTGGTTTGAGAAACACTCCTTCTGAATATGTTTCTTCTAAATTCTGGTTCCGGCAATCTTATTTGTGGTGCCTTTGGCTGTACTTCGTTAAAATTTGGTGGTAGTACAATTGCTTCTACATTTTTACCTTTCACCATAACAACTCTTTTACTTCCTCGCATCAACGATGGATATTTTCTAACGATGACATACATTATTAAAGCACTTATCAAACAAAGAAAAATAATTACAAAAGTTGTCATTCCAATCACAAGGTCTTTGCTGCCGTTTAAAATCCATGCTTCATGCCTAAATAGTTTTTTGACAAAATGCGATTTGCAATTCAATGGTGATATTTTTTCCTCGTTGCCATTCACAAAACAAAATGTGTAAGATTTTCCAGTAGCAAGATTAGAGATTCTAATATTATTTGATTCTTTTTGATATTCAATAGTTCTACATTCGGGCAAAGCAGATAAATTTTCAAAATCGCTTGGAAACCATAGAAGTGCAATTTTTTCATCTAGATTTGATACGATATTTATTTGAATTGCACCAGAACTATTATCGTTTATTGTGAAATATATGGACATATTTGCAATATGTGTTGAATCGGATAATAATTTTCTTCTCGAAAACTTAATAAGTTTTTCTTTAGGACATCTCAAAGGAATTTTTCCCGAATTTGGTTCAGGTGTTGTTGTTGTTTTGATCGTTGTTTCTGGTGTCTGGTGGCTTGGTTCTTCTGTGCTAACTGAAAAGTCTGTTGTTATTTCATCTGTCGTCGATTCATCTATAGTTGATTCTGAAATAGTTGTAGTCGGATCCTCCGTTGTTATCGTTTCATCAGGAACAGTTGTGATTTCGGTACAATTTGAAGCTGGATCTGATGTATTTTTGCAAGGATTATCTTCACAAAATATTGTCTTGTTAAAAGGAATCGAATTAGGTTGACAAACAGGATTCCCTTTGACGATTCCATTTCCGTGAAGTTTATTCAACCATTCTAAATTACAACCACAGCTCCAATTGTTTCCATCTATATGAATAGAATTTAATGAATCATGATAAAAAACATTTTCATTCAAATCAGTCAGTGCATTATTTTCTAAATGTATTAACATTAAATTTTTCATTGGAACAAACGCTCCTTCGCCAATCTCAGTTATTTGAGAACTCCTAAGATATAATTGTCTACATTTATATGATCCAGAAAACGTCTTATTGTTAAATATAGTTGAAAATCCCAAATTGTACGAGAAATCAATTTCCAATAATGCATGCATTTGTGTTGTACCCGTTAAGTTCAATGGATCCCAAGGATATTCCATCTCTTGAACTTGTAACGTTTGTAATTTATTTTTTAAATATTCCAGAGCGTTACTTTGAATTTCTTTTATATTACACTTTCTAAAATTTAACTGTTTTAAAGAACGCAATCCTTCGAAAAATTTCTCTCCTAAAGAATTCAATGTAATTTTTTGTATAGTTAGTACTTCGATTTCATTGAATATTTCACCTTTGAAAGCACCATTTTCCACATTTTTTATTTTATTGGAAACTAATTCTAAAGTTTTAATGTAATAAAGATGTGAATTTATCCAGTTTTCAGTGAGAACTCCACCTTTAACCGAAATATCTTCTATTCTGAGATTAACATAATCTTCACCAGCTTCATTAGAAAACTCCTATAAAAAAATCATACAATAAAACATAATATTTTACATTGTACTGTTCAAAAAGCATTTCGATCACAACCTCGTATAATTTTTCAACTTCGGCAGAAACATCATCATATATATCAAGTTTTTTGCAAACAATCTGACGTTCCAAAACCGGATCTATTTCGCATTTCGGTTGTCTGTCGGGATAAGTCCTATGCGGCATGCGAGTTATTACATGTCTAGAATTGGTGTACGATGACCTCGAATCGATAGCGACCGATAATGTCAATGAGAAAATCACCAAAAATCCAACAACGCATACAACACCAGCACATATTTGACTCCATTGAGCTGACTTTGTCTTCTGTCTCCAATAACTACAAAGAATCAGAATGTAGCATTGGATAAATTGATCCATTCTAAATTCGAAAAATGACGCAATACCTTTGTTTTTTCTCTGGCTCAGTAACAGTCAAAGTGGTTTGTTTAATCCTCATTCCTTCCCGTGGATTATCATCACTACACCTAAATTTATCCTCGACTTAACACTTCAGACCATTTCTCACACTAGTGATATGACGGTGTGGAAGCCGTCGTTCTTCAGCGAGCAGACTTTCGCAAATGGCATTCGCAAATCACCGCTGAATTACGAATTATCACATCGACGATATTGTCGATATTGCCATATGTCAACGAGGGATCAATATACGTAACGGCGTAAATTTGTTTAATTAGCAACGGATACTTATCTGCGTTTCCGCGTGTGTGTTGCCGTCGATTTCTGGCGAAAAATGCGATCGATGGGATTATGTGTAGACAAGCTGCGATATATTCTGGAATCCAATCGAATATTGCGTCATTTTTAAAAATTAAATATTTCTTTTGGAAGTCTAGAATAGTATTCCTTGAATTTTTATATCAAAACTTTAATTTATATTATTAGTATGCATTAATTAAGTTGTAAAACAATAAAAAAGTTTTTAACACTTGTTAACACAGTTTGTTTTCGATATTTCTATGGTGATTTATTTTATGACTCAAAATTACTCTACTAAATATTTCTATCAAAGATGTGTGGGGAACTGAATATTTTCGGAAAATTTTTATTATAGTTAAACTCTATCGAAATATATAGAGATGTGATAAAATATATCCGAACGTCACGTTCTATTCTTGGAATTAGAGCAATTTATTTATACAATAAAATTTGAGTCAATTAGATAACATGGATGAAATGAAATAAAAAAGTATATGTATTCATTTTCGAACCGCACAAAGCGATTGTTTCATATTAAAATTCAGATCTTGATCGTGTTCCTTTGAGGCTTCAACGTATCGAATGAATAATTCCGTCCGATTTTCTCGTAAAATTTTCCCCACGAGTTTCCCATCCCACAATCATGCAAGGCTTTGCCGTTAACGAGAGCTAAATATTAATCTTGTTTTTGTCGCGAGATAAATTTAAATTTTTTAATTAAAATAATATTGCTCTTTGGCAAAACTTCGTATTGGGCACTTGGTTGGCTGGAAAAAATAACACGGAAAATATTTTTGCATATCTTTCGCGTGATTATTGTGCAAATTTGGTGATATTTACATACAAGCGTATCAGTTTTATTTAATCAAAAACGATTATAGATAAGTTCCTTATCGTGCGATTAACCCATCAGATTCATTATTTGATATTATTGTATTCATTGGCATTTCTGGGTGAAGCTACTTGCTGGAAAATTCAGTAGAGTAAATCAAACAAGCTTTTAAGGCTTTTGTGATTTTTTTATTCATTGAATAAAACTTACATCAATTTTACATTATACATAGAGATTTATTATTAAAGATTAAGACGAGAATTTATTACAATAACAACAACTAGAATGTTTTGCTTATGAACAACACATACATATTTATTTTTTAATAGAAGTAAAACACACAGGCGCTTTCAAGTATAATGATGAAAGATATAACATATAATATACTATATGGGTAAACATTGAAAAATGTAGCACATACATATGTCATAAATATATATATATAAAAAGCCTCCAATATGTTGAATGAGCAAACAAGAGTTCGTCCAAGAAACCCAAAAATCAATTAACGCTTCACAAAGTGTTGATATGTACGTCACGAGAACGTTTTGCAAAATTAATCGGAATTCGAAAAAAATCGCTTAGTCAAATTGCAAAGTTACTTTTTTTAGCATTATAAGGCTCCAAAACGTGTACGCATATACATACATGCACACATACATACTTACAAACTTTTAATAAAAAATAATACGTTCAACATTTAATCATTGCGTATGCATATCAACATGTCTCGTTAAATCTAATAATATTTAAATTATTTTTTTTTCTTCATTTACTCCAATTAATAATCCTTACACAACACTCTACCGAAAATCACAATATTTTTGACTTAAAATATTGCGCAATATTTGATATGTATCGGGGGCGGCGGGCGCGCCCTATTAGATATGTATAGACTGGTTCAATCGCTCGACACATCGATTTGCACGAGCTCAAATATATAATTAAACTAATATACATATACACATATTTTTCCACTAAAAAGATAAGAAATTTGGCTGATTTCATTGGTTAAATTGTTAAATGAAAGAATGTGTATTTTTTCATAATTCGCAAAACAATGACATCTATGAGCAATGACGTGAACTAATTATGCTCGTAAAATAAAATTGATTAATTTTTTTATATATTTATATATTTTTAGGCAAAAATACATTTGGAAAAGCGGCTTTTACACTTATATATTATAGAACCTTCATTATATTTTTTATATAATACTTAATATTATGTACGACATGGTAAACACATGTTGACAGCAAAGTAAGACTTGAAAACACTACATTGTGCAACTCTTTTATATTGATCAAATTGGCATGCAATAATATCTATTATGTACTCATAAATCCAAAAGTTTTTTTTTCATTAATGTATACAACTATCAACTATTTTTTATTAACTACAAATATTTAACTGAAAGGTGTTAACGCTCAATTGAAAGAGTGTTGGATAAACGTGAAGAGATTTAACAATAATTAGAAGAAGAGAAAGCCAAAAAATATATTTTTGAGTGAAATGAAATATTTTTAAAATTTACGTATTTCTTACTTTTAAATTTATTTACCCGCTAGTGATATGACTTTGATACTGTGACATCGTGAGATTTATTTTCACTTGTATATATTATATTAATCATATACTCATTTATTTTTATATAAATACATACTAAAATAGGGGTTAGTATACAATTTAACATTATACGCTTAAGATGTATGAATTTTTAATTGTAATATAAATGTATATATTTATATAATAATTCAATAAATGACAATGAATATATAAAATATTTTAATCATAAATGTTACAAACTAATAACATTTTTCAATATAATATCAGACATACACGTGATATGTATCGACTCCCCCTGTATGATGTATAATTTAATTTTAACCATTATCGTGATAGATAAACAAGGCTCCATGAACCCATGATTATTTACGATTATGTGTGCTATTATAGTTTAACGATAATTAAAAAATCTCACATTGCATTTTTTGTATGATATTATAAATTTTCGGGTGCGCTTTGAACACTATTTTAGAATAAATGCGCATAATAATAACACGATCCAAAATAGTATATTCTTTCAACAATGCATAGAAAAAAATATATTATGTATCAAAGAAGTTAAGATGATTGCGTTCAATAGATCAGTCAAGAAATTTGAAAGAGTACAAAAATCAATATAAAAATCAAAGGGAATGTGCAGTTATCTACTTTCATTTTCAGTTAAACCTAATCGCACGAATACGCCATAGTTTTCACTATGAGTAAAAATTTTCACCCCTGACACACAAGTGAAAAATATACTCTCGGGCTTAGTATACACGTATTCGTCTAATATAGTTTAACGCAATCATTCACACGATTCATGAGTATATTTTAAAAATATGAGACAATCTAAGGTGATCGTTTACATGTTGGTTTTTTCCACAAATCCGAAAATTTCTAATTAAAATATTACAAAACGTGTAAAGTATTTTGTTCAAAAATCGACATTTAAAACTAATCTTTTTTATATAGAAATTCAGATTTTCATCGAAGAAAATATATGTTTTGAAAATTCACGTTTCGAATCACCCGCGCGACGTCTTTCTATTTCGAAAATACGCTACATAGGAAAATATCGCTAATTCGAACAGTCGAGTCCCAAACGCCTAGAAAAACCGACAACCCCAAACTTCGACACCGAAGACATATCCAACAATGCACACCGACCGACCGTCTCGAACTAGCGACACCGACCCGAACCTCCCGCCCCAAACCAAAACCCAATAAATGTGTACATATGTATATAATTCATCGTCATTGCATTTCCCTCGGAGCATCTACGGCTCACACCAAGCAGCCGGACAAGCAGGCGATGGCCAGGTGCAGCGCCAAGGACTCGAGGCTTTTCGAGTTGGCCATCGAGGACGAGGAGGCCCTGCCGGCGATGCTCTTGCCGACGCATGCCATCCTCTCGGTGGGCATGTTCTGCACGCTGTACTCCCTGTGCTCGCTGGGCATCGTGCATAGGGTGCGCTTTTTCTGCATCATCTCGTCGTCGCGGTCTCTGAGGCCGAGGAGCCAGTCGCCGTACCAGCGCAGCTCGCAGTCGCATACCAGGGGGTTGTCTGTTGGAGAAGGAAAATATATATATATGTTATAATCCGATTCTGGCTCAAGCCGATTCCAGCATCAAAAACTGCTAGTATGCAATATTATGCTTTATGACGTAGGACTTAACGCTCATATTTGAATCTGTGGATACGCGTTTATGTGACGTTCTGGGTTTGAGCAGCGCTAAAATCGTGCTGTGTTCAGGTTGCGTCCGCACGTTTGACGTTTCGTACAATCGATGGTCACATGTGAAATTACTGACGATAGCGAAAAAACGTCGGAAACATATTTTGATTAAGAAAAAATATCAGAAACAACGCATGTTTTGACGTTTAGAGAACTGTCGAAGGTCTGCGCATGTGCTCACCGACGCGACATCCAGAAACCAAAACGTCATAAGTGCATAGTTCAATATTCATGAGTCCTAAATCGTTGTACATAAAGCTCAATATGGCAGATATGGGAGCTAGAATCGAACTATAACATATACATGTGCGTCAGCTGCTACGCGATCGTATACCTCAACAGTATGAATCATTTTATAAAAAAACATTCGAATAAATTTTGAGCGATCGACCAACGAAAAACTGCAAAATTTACATAAAACTCCAAACATCAGACCAACTCCAAACATCCAAAAAATTCACTTAAAAAAAACTGGTACAGTTAAAAAGCGCGATCGAAAAGAACGCACTACAAGCGGCAAGTTCAATTGTTGTTATTGTTATTGTTGTTGCATTGCGCCGTGGCTGTCCTGTGATGGTGGTGCTGCGCCTCCCTGAACTCCGGCTTGACGCTGATGAGGGGCTTCCTGAGCGCCCCCGCCGGGTCGGGGTGCGCGTGTGTCGGGGGCGGAGGCGCAGGCGGGGGCGCGCGGCCCGGGCTCGTCGTCTCACGCGCGCCCCCCGCGAGCTAAGTAGCGCTGCTGAAGAGCACGGAGCTTTTGTAGTAGCCTGCCCTGTCGCCCAGTGGCGATTTCACGTCCCGCTCCAGAGCTTGGGCTCTCGTTTTTCGTTCTAGTTCGATCTCTTGGGCTAGTGATTCTGTAACAATGAAAAAGTTCGGTGGTTAGGTTGTGTGTTTGAAGGAGGGGGGGTTGGTTTTGAAATTGGGTTTGAGAATGTCGGTTGGGTTCGAACTGTGAATGGACGTGTTGATTTTCGCTAGATACTGATGTTGGAAATAAGTAGGAGGGTCTGTGTACGGATACAAGCTGGGCTTTTTTACCCTGTAACGCGGCGGAACGGCGTTCCGGCACCTTTTTTTATTGAAATTTTAATAAATTTTATTTTCTTTATTTGAAAATTTTTGATTTTTTTTCTTGGAAACCATTGACTGTTAATCCCTTTTGAATATAGGGGTATCATAGGTCCCTTAAAATAATTAAATTAAAAGGCTTGAAAAAGTGCGTTCTGGAACCTTTTTTTTAAAAAAAAAAAAGCACTGGATACAAGTATTTGTTACGTAAAAAGGTCACAAATTTATCGATGGTGTTTTTGCAGCTAAGTACAAATACTTCGAATCTGTACTGTTCCTTAAGACAGTGGTCCGCAACCGGTGTGCCGTGAGCCGGATACAGGTGTGCCGTGGTTGAATTCAATGTATTTGTCATTTTAAAATTTTTCATAATATTGTCTATTTTTCGAAATGTATAGAATATTAAAAAATGAACCGAAGAAAATAAGTAAATTGGTAATTTTATGGTGATACAGTTTGATTGAGATAATTCATTTGAAATAAATTTTTGCTCTGTCTTCCTTTACACAAGGTGGGGGGGGGGGGAGGAGATTGAACTTTTATGCACTACTTTTATAGCATACGTACATCATTGGGTTTTTGGAGATTGCGTGTCGGGGGGTCCCGAAAATTTGCCACTACCTATATATTTTAGCTTTTGGTGTGCCGCAGAATTTTAAGAAGAATTTTGGTGTGCCAAAAGTGAGAAAAGGTTGCTGAGCACTGCCTTAGGATATTGGGTAAACCATTCGACTCTCATATCAATTCGAACCGTTTTACAAATCCTTTTTCCATTTTATATAATGAAAAATATTCTCAAGATATTGAATATTGAAACCATTCTTCATCTAATGATCTTAGATTAATGTCACTTATTTATTATTAGTAAAATTCATCCACTAATTGCATTAAATACCGCTTAACTTTAATGATTATTTGTATTACTTTTTTCAATATAATTAAACCACGTACTTATAAATAATATGACCGTTTTAAAACCTGATTACTACTAATGTTACTTTTCAGAAAAACAAAGAAAAATTAACATATCTATAAAAAAACACTTTACTAAAGAATTTAATTTTTATGGAATTTTTGATAACCCATATTATAATCATCGAAATATGAAACATGAATAATTAAAATGAATATTGTTATCCCGTATGCACCCGTATATAATCCACATATTAAATCAAACGAATACCCTCAAGCGAATAACAAGTTTCAATAAAATTGCAATAACCCGGTATAAAAAGGCGAAATACAATTTTATGATAAATTAATTCGTTTCCTGACTCTAGGGGTCATGTGTCGGCATCTTGTCTTCGGCGAAATGGAATGGGCGTTATTGAAAAAGTTGTCCTTAAGGACATGGTTTATTACCGGGCGCGTTGTTTACGACTTTTCCTTCGACAACTTTAAAATTAAATACGCGCTACCCCCTTATCCTTCCGGCCGGAATACGTAGACAGGTAATAGAAACGTAAAGGGACTCTCGTATTAAAAAAAGTTTCCGTTTCTGAAATTTAAATTGAGCCAAAAACGGCCACTGACGTACGATGCGCCGTATTCGAAGTATTGTGTATACGTTTATCCGAAACGACCCTTTCGAAGGGAGTGAAATATTATAATTTCGCACTACGGGAGCAATAAAGGCCGTGAGCGAAAACGTTAAAAAACACAAAGAGAACACACCGGGATCATTTTATTCCGATTGAGTTGGAAAACAAGAAGAAAAATCCGAGGGGTGGAAAATTTGCCGTGAGCCCGTTTTCGCCCCGTCAGGAAAATTTTCATACAAATTACACGCGAAAACGATTTCCTTTGCTTTGTGATAAATATACGCCCATACATATAAATCTTCTTATAATATCATACTGCTAAAAATAAAACGGTAGAATAAGCTATCCGTATAAATTATTAAAAAAAAAATAATTATCTGTGAATATCATTCATAATTGGATTAATGTGTATTTGCATTACGTTTAATTGCATTCTCACGAAATTAAAACCATGCTCCCAATTAAGCATACTTTTCAAACAAGATTTTCGCGAACCTACATATAACAGATTGCAAAAATAATTATTCCCAACAACAATAAGGTTCGGAGAACGTAACGAGCGTTGTTATGAATCGCACACTCCACGCCCATAAAATAATACATATTTATTTTTTCAAAACATTTTTTTACGAGAAAATTCGGTCAGACCCGAGAAGAAGAGATCCCTGCGAGAGAAAAAAATTGTTTCGCTTTTGTGTACTAAATTGTAAATTGTAATAAGCAGCCATCGTTGCGTGAAATTGAATAAAGTTCTGCAAAGCAAAACGACGAAGGCACCCAAGGCGGGTGTCGAAGGGGGCCCCCGAAAGGGGCGCAGGCGCGGGCCCCCGAGGGCGCAGCCCTGTCACCGTGAGCCAGCCGAAAAGTTTGAATAACGAAATAGATGGGAAAAAACATGTACTATATCCGCCGCATTATGTGGAGGGCCACTCAAAAGAAACAACCTTATCAATTTCACTTCGGCAACGACTTCGAATAAATATTTATAATAATATTGTTTTTAGCACGAAATTTTCCCATTCGCCGAATCCGAATCGCATTCGCACCAAAGTGCCTCCCCCGAAAAACTTGAAACGACTTCACACAGCACCGAAACGCTCATTTCGCCGATATTATAATGCAGCATAATACAATAATAAACATACAGACAGCACGTCTACAACGGCGTGAATAAATTCGATATGAAACGCCGAGGAGCGCTCATCCGTGCATCCATCCGAGGACTTTGCGACTAAAGTGTTTAAGCTCAAATCTCGTTTGCACCGACGACAGTGTCTATGTGCGGGCCCCGGGGGCAATGAACACGAAAACGACTCGGGTGACATTTCGAATTATTGTCAACACCCGCCCCTGTGTTCAACAGTTTCAACGGTGTGGATGTACGGTTTGAAGGTGGTGTGTGCTTGTGCGAATTTTTCATAATCGAAGTGTTTTATTGTTGTCTGGTCTTGGGTGGGTACGTTTAACGGGGACTGTGTGCGATATTGTGTTTTATTTTGATTTGAATGGTATTGATGCATATTAAATCAAGTTTTGAATGATCAATGAATGTATATGAATATGTAATTTTATTCTTGTCGAAAAAGAGGCGTTTGAAAAGAGATGTTCAATATTCGACGTTTGTTATACTTGTTACAAAAGTTTTTTTTGTATGTAGGGTGTTACAAAGGTCTTTTTAAGGACTTAAAAATGTGGTAGGTCATGTTATTTGGAACATTTTAAACCAAACATAACTCATTGTCAGTCCAAAGTAACATAGTTTTCAAGTTATTATTATTATTATCATTGTTATTTTGATTTTTAATAAAAAATTTAAAATCTTGCAATTGCGCACTAATAATACCAAAATAAAAGGTAAAACGTTAAAAAAATCTTTTTTTTTTGTTTTTTTATTATATATTAATCCATAAACATGAACGAAAACTTCTATATCAAAATATATACTAAACTATTTAAAATACACGATTAGTTATAAAAAGGGAAGCAAAGGGAAACTAGAGTTTTAAGGTATTTCTTGTTTGAAAAAATCGACATCCAATGTTTTTAACTATTAAAAAAAAAACTGTTTAAAACCATTTCCATTGATGTATCAAGCACTCGATTTATAAAAATACATTAGAAAATATACAACAGATAGTTTTAAGTCGGAATATGAATTATGTGCGGAAGTGGATTATGTCTTAATTTAAGATATTATTGATAGATTTATCGATAAGGGCACATATTATTATTATTATTATTGTTATTACTTATGTATATATTATGTAATTACTTTCGTATGTTATTACGTATTACTATAATGTTTTAAACATGATGGCGATTTGGTGAAATCTGTCATGCCATGGTGGCATATTTACATTTGAAAGTAATGATACAAAAAAAAAACAATTTAACACGAAATAAAAAAGAGATTTAACATAAAAGCAATAATGGCGCAAAATTGAAACAGTACACATACAAAAACGCTTAATCCACAACCACACACAATACAAGGGTGCCGAGGCGAGATGCAAAAGCGCCCCACGATCCGAGACCGAAACGGAATTATGAACAGTCGACTTGAAATAAGATTTAATATACACGCAAACCACCCCCCGGCCACACCTCGCGATCTTCCACCTCAACTCCAATGCAAATGGAAAGCGAGCCGGACGAGTGGGTGGATCCGAGGGGGTAGGCTCGGGTGGGACAGGGGTAGGCTCTGGTAGAACCAGGGTAGGCTCTGGTAGAACCAGGGTAGGCTCTCGTGGGTGTTACAGACGGACAGACGCCTCCGAGACGGAGGCGCAGTTAATTTGGGGGTTCGCCGAAATGCCATTATCTCTTGGCGAGATTATCTCCGCGGGCGACACAATTAAACGCACAGTTTAGCGCTTTCGCAAATGGAAATATGGATTGCGGGTTTGGGTGTTGTGTTGTGTTCGTGTGCGTGGTGTTTGTCGGGAAATGTATGGGTTAATGAGTGGTTCGATGGCGCGTATTGTGCGCTAATGTGCTTCATTGATGTGAGTGTTTGTTCGATGTGTCAATGTTGATTCATATTGTGTTTAGATTGATTAGGGAATAATTGATTTTATTTCAAATATTAAATCGAAAATATATTGTGTTCCTTAAATATTTATTCCCTTATATATTTTCATATCATAAATCGATTAACTTTATTGATCGATGGAAACCGAAAACGGCGCATTCTACAAGACAATTCTCATTGCACAATAATCATAATAATGAAAACCGGACATAATTACAAAAAAACCCATCCCAATAAACATTCGAAAATTTCGAACCATTTCCATCGATTTTATGAAGGATTGAGTCGTGTACGGATCGGCGGGAATAATTCAAACATCGTGCGGCCGCCCACCATTTACGTCCGCATTACGGGCCTTCAGGTAATGCGGGCACGATTCGGCCACTCGGCAATTTAATCCGAATGAATTGATAATCAGTCACAATGCTACGGCCAGAGGTATCACGATAGAGAGCCGGAGCCTTCTCTAAATCGGTTTTTTTCCCGTTCGGACGAGTAATTCGATCTGGCTTTTAAGAAGCGTTCGATAGAGACGCGGCCGGCGCTGCTTATTACTCGATGTGTTTCCTCAGTCGAAAGGAAATTGAACTAGTTTTTTATTGATGGAGATATATCGAGGTGATGTGTGTGTTATCGCGTATGGATCGCTGGTTAATGTGGTCGTAAGTGGGAATTAGTCGAGGTTTAATATGGGCTGATTTATGTGCGTTGCTCGATAAGAAAAATGTGATGGATCGAATGAAACAGTGAAAGTTTGAGTAGTGTATTAAATCGACGAAAATTGGAATTAGATCGTTTATCCGGCGGTTTTTATTATTATATCTGTGTCACGAGTGAATATTAAAAAAGGTTGAATATTAAATTTTTCTGAAATGTATTGCATGGTTTTCTGTTCTTTTGTGCAATAAAAAAATATTTAGTGACCAAGTGTTATCTAACTTTTTTTATATTACATCAAAAAATAAATTATGTTCGAATAACAAGATTGAAAGATTTGTCTAAAAGTTTTGGATTCAAAATAAAATATTAATTTATACGACATTAAAAGGGCAACTGTAGCGAAATCGTTAAAAAGTTTTTAATAGCATTCATAAAAAAATACATTCAATAGCAATAAAACGACTTTTTATTAACGACAGATGTGTTTAATTATAACAAACCTTTATATTATAACACCACAAGGTTATGCTATGAGACATTATTTAAAAAAAAAAACTATATCGAATCAATTATAGAATTTCGCCAAATATCATTATACCCCAACTTTCGATAGAATACAAACATCGCCTATTTCCCAACTTTTTTCAATATCGCCTAATCATTTCTCATTTAAACACATTCAAAAACAAGTTACACACCTCTGAATACAATCCATCTAAACCTCTCGACCCACACTAAACGGTGCCCATTGTCGACGGGGGTGTGCTACGTGCTTTATATACACACCATCAACTTTTTCAACGCCGCGGTCGGCTACCGTCTGTCCGACGCACACGAAAAGGGGGCCAAATTGATTTTTCGTCCCGATCAACGACGTGTTAGACTTTTGTCGACATTCAAAGTCGATGGCGGGAAAGGCCGCGTGATTCGCCGCTTTTTCAATCGAAGGATCAACAGTCACGGCCGGCTAATTTAGATCGAAACCCGTTTTTTGTCCACGGGCAGATATCAATTTTGTGCGCGTGCAACTCCTCTTTTGTGTCTTCTTGTCGTTTGTGTGGGCTTCGATTGTGTATGTGATCGTTTTATGTATTCGATTTGATCCGTGTCTCTCAAATAATACCGATTTTAATGAGTCAAAATATTTTTTTAATGTATAAATCAAAGCGTGGTAGGGTATCGCCAGATCGTCAATACTAGTTGATAAGACTTTGACGAGCAGTGGACGTTTTATGGTTGATAATGATGAAATAAATAATAAAATATATATCAGAACAGTAAAAATACTGTAAAATCTTTAAAATTGTTGAGCCCGTACGTGTGTGAACAATGGATGCCACGCCGTATTTAGAAAGACCACAAATTGTCGCCGCTTCAGACACGGATCTGAGTCTCGAAAAAATTTCAAATAAAAAAAAATAGGTCGGAAAAACTCACGAATCCCTTAATAGTCTATTAAGGACCGCTGCGTACCTTTTTTAACAATCAATCCGATTGTAAAGGCGAGAAGGATTCGATACGGCGAATCGGGAACGTTTCGAGGAACGTTCCCGAAAAGCAGTCGCCAACTCACAATGGGAATAGTTTAACGCGTTCGCGTCGATTTGTTTACAAACGAACGTTAACAAAAAGAAACAAAATGCGGTAATAGTAAAAAAATATGGGAAAAACGCTTGTGCTACCGACGCTCCGTCATCATCATCATCATCATCATCATCAACACTTATCCTCCTACCGTTGGCGCTCGTCTCATTGCCACCTGCTGTTTGCATACAATATTTTTATTTCTAAGTTGTTATGTCCCGTTATCTTTTTTTATGTATTCAATTGATTCGTGCTATTGTTATTTGATACCTAAATCTGTTGAACGATCAGAATGGTTTGCTATTGTATCACAAAGTTTCCCACTTAATTTTTTTTATGACATATAATACAGACAATAAATAGCTCCATGAAATTTCACAAAAATATTTCTATCTAACTATTCGCTACCGAAGCAAATCAAATAAAAACGGAACGAATCATCCTCGAAAATTTAATTGTGGCGCTCCTTTCGTCCACCCTCACTGCGTCCGAGGGATTAAATCCGACATTTTATGAATTCCTTCTTGTTTTTGATCACCATCGTCCGATAGACGTGCACAAGAGCATATCCGCTGAATTCACCATCCCCCCAAAAGAGGGTGGGTGGTAGACGAGTGTTTTCCAATCATCTCGGAGAGGGAGTGATACCCCTCGCGCATCTCGCCCACGTCTAGCCGAGGATCAATTATGAGCCAGAATCAATTTCGACTTAGCCGCCTATAAAATCTGATCCGAGAATACGGCGGAGACTTTCCATGAAAAATGTTGCAATATCGAAATAAAAATAAATAAATGTAAATGTGACGTTTTGATTTTTTAGATGATGGTGTGAATATTTATAACTAGTAAATAGGCCCGATGTTAATAGCATCGGCTGTGGTTTTGTTAAGAAACGTAAAATGATAAAATGTGAAAACCCGATTGTGTGAACCCGAAAAGTGTATCCAATTTGAATATTTAATTAATAAAATCAAAATAGTTCATTTTTTATTTGTTTGAGACATATAGGCAAAGCCAAAGATAGTAGGTAATAAGCATCATATTATAAACGTTAACTGTATACGCATAAAGACCATATTCGTGAAAGAGTCGCGAGCTTCATTCGAACAAACAAACAAACAGACAGACACGCAGATATCCGTGATTATATATAGGGGATACTTAATAGGTTGTTTGAAAAGATTTGATTTTTTTTTTTTTCGAGAACCGTTAATTCAATAAAATCAACGGTACAATATAATAATAATCTTGTACTACTTGTGTATTTTTTTGATTTTATCGATTTGCGTCAACGCGGAATATAAGTATTTTTGTTACAATTTTATCGCTGTTTGTATCTTTATATTTTTATTTTTATTTCCCATGGTTATTAGTCGATAGACTTATTATATCCGAGTTTTTATATTCAAAATATTGTTGACTAACCTGAATAATTTTGCCAGAAAGCGGCTCCTGTCGTCATGAGATCGAGCGTTGCGGCTGGATAGTTCCACTGTTTATCGGCGAGAGGGGGTGCCGGCGGGGGTGGAGCCCCTTCGCGGGGTACACAAGGGGGGCTGCCGGGGCGTGCGCCCCCACCCCCATTGCCTCCAACGTTTCCATTTCCATTGCCTTGCGCCCCCTGGCTCTGTTGGCCATCGACGCCTCCGCCACCATTACCACTGTCGCGTTGCACTGAAGACTCTGAACCGCCTATCGAGTCTGAAAATAATGCAAGATAAACTTAGACGTCATATTTTCAACTCTTCAAGTGTTGAATAATTTGATTTTAATCTCAACGATCGGATTGGTATGTTGATCAAACTCGTTTGTCTTCGACTACCGACAAAAACAATTCACCGTTCACCACCCTGAGGGGGTTGGTCGAAGATGATTGGCGTTTACTGCGCAAGTTGCGGACGCGAAACGTCCGCAGCAGGTGTGGTCGTTGAAATACACGCGAATGTGCATAAATATGTGCTAACGACTTCATTGATAAAACGTATTATTACATAATGTATTACGGATTCAAATTTATCGTTTGTGTGTTTAAAAGTTATTTGAAATTCAATGTTTTATTATTTTTTAATTACCAAGTATTTCTCCTGTGACGATGCGAAGTACTTCGGCGGGTGCACCAGAAGCTTTGAGTGCTTCTTCGATTTTGTTTCTTCTTTTCATCTCGGCTTCCAATTGTTCTTGGGCGCGTTGTCGGGCTCGTCTCTCTTTCTTTAACCTCTTCTGATATATTACTGAAACAAGGAAACGAATCGATCAATATGTGCGCAATATTAAAGAACACACAAAGAGCGCAAAACAAACAGTCAATATATTATATACAGGAAGAGAACCGAGCGCTTTGAGTATTACTAATCGTTAAGTCGAATAATCCCAGTATAATTTGTTTCCGGCAACGAAGACACGGCAAATCCCTGAAGCAAACACACTCGAATACGAAAAATAATTAAAAAAATTTCGTACCCGTCAAAGGAAACCGCAAATAGAAGCCTAATAAAGCGCGCGAGATGTTCGTATTGTTGAATGCGGTGCGGTCAAATATTGACTCCGTGAAACAATGGTAGAGGATCGCTTTGAACTTTTTCCCTTTTGGATTTGGTTTTTTTCGATCGTTTTCATTTTTCGTTTTCGTGTCTGGATCTGAAGAGATTGCCGGCATGACTTTGCGAATCTCGCATTGTAATAACGCGTGCCTCTTTGAGTGGCAGGTAGTCTTCGGAATCGGAGGATATTAATTTTTTACAAGGGTTCGGTAAATGCATCGGTACTTTTGATTCGATCGATGATATGTCAATATTGGAATAGGATAATTATATTAATTTAAATCATATATGAATCGAAAATGAATCATCGAAAGAATAAAGACATAGATATGCGACGATGCTTTTTAACAAAAAAATTCAATTGATGTCGAATTGATAATGTAAGATACATCGCTTCTCAAATATCCGTCGAATTAGAATCCAGACTTAAAATCGAGTATTGTCCCTAAGATATGCTAATGGTTGTCGGTGCGTGTTGGCCGTATGCAAATGCAGGGGTGGGCGTCCACCGGTCCGCGGACAGGTGAAGGTACCCTCGATTTTAAAAAAAGTGGTGTGATGGCCGCCACTTCACCTGCCGATTGGCCATTGGCCGTCAAAGTGACCGCCCATAACCCACGACAGCCATTCGTCAATCCACGATCGAGTTGACGACGCCACCGCCGATTAACACTTGGATGATGGCATGTTTGTACGTCGTTTCGGAAATGGTATTGTGTCCGATGATAATTACGATGATGGATGGTTGATTGCTAATTGGTTGCGGTTGTAATTGCGTAGTTTTCGAGTAATGGTAAGGGGATGATGTTATGTTGAGTGTATGATTGTTACTTTAATTAGATATAAGTAATTGCAGCGAATTTGATAAAATCTTGATTTAATAACTGGAACGTTCGAAATATGGTCACCCTTACAGAGGTACGTCCTGGAGGGACGCTAAGACGAAACCTCTAATAGTTTCGATGCGCTGTAATCTCGTACGCTCATATTGGACCCCCGTCGATGTTAAACTTTAGGAGTCCCAGCGGGTGGGTCTTACCACCCCCTGGAATATCTATAAAAGCCCCTACACAACTGAAATGATGTATGGGTTGCATTAATACCCGAAAAACTGAAGAAGCTCACACATGTATGCACTTATTAAGGACACAAATAATAGTGTATATATAACCTGTATATGTTTTCTCGGTACATAAAATATCGAATTATCATAAGAATGCGTATTTCCCATATGAAAAAAAATCTTATTAAACTCATCGTACTGACAAACCCGTTTCGTTTAACGCACACGATTTAATATTAATACGAAAAAAACGATTCCGCGAAATCGTCGCAGACATGAAATTAACATAATAACTCCGCTTTTATAATACATCAATATGTACGTACCCGTGATATTTAATTCACGACACAAAGGATGAATAGAGAGCGACGAGGCATTGAATGCGCGGGGAAAATTTTTCCCATTTTTATCAGACTTGTATATGCAAATTGAGTTTAGTAAACATTTCGCAGTGGAAAAAGGAGTCGACTTTGTTACAATTCATTTTTCATTTCGCCCGCTCGGTGTTCCAATAACATCGTATGTACAAACCCACCCCATAACATCATCCCCGTTTCGCCTCATACCTCTAATATTGTATGGATCTTCGACCACCTTCAGACGCGCACAATACGAAAATTTCTTCGGGGCATAACAGCCTTCCACGGTGCATTGCTAATATTTCGTATACAGGAAGGATGGTTCGTGTTTTGGACGTTCATTGTGATAGACGTATGAGATGTACAACAAATCAGAACGTATCTGATCTAATCAAGTCATAAAAGATCGTTGATATTTCAGTATATAGTAAATGATTAATTTTGAGAATATTTTTAATATATTTTGTCATGAATGATTTAAACAAAATAGTAAAACTATTGTAGTCTTTTTGTTAGAGTTTGAAAAAGATGTTGGTAAATATGATAATGTGACTTTATTGACGATGATTGTATATTACAAATATTTTAGGTATATTTTGAAACATCGTGTATATGATGTAAGACACATATACGAGAAATATTCAAGCAAAAGAGAGGAACGGTTGTCTTTTTGTTGAAGCACAACGAACGGAACAGAATACGTATCCCGCGAAAAACGAAGAAAAACGTTTTTCTTTTGCGCACCCCCGAGACGGTGCGCTCCCTATACATTCTTGCCGGGGCATATAATAAGATGGAGAGCAAATTTTCATCGGGTAATATTTACAAAAAGGATTTGCGAAATGGAATGAAAGATCGTTTTCATTTTTTATACGCGCCCGCTCTCTTCCCACCAGCCGCTCTTTATCTGGCTTTCCCTCGGCCCGAAAAACGGCCTTAGAAGGGTCGAACCTTCAGCCGTACAATACCAAAAAAATATACACAATATATATTTATAGACGCATCAGACGTCTGGGGGATTGTAAATTCGATTCTTTTCGGGATGATGATTTTTATTTAACGTCGGTGTATCGAATGTCGCGCAATATGTACCCCCTGCATGTTAACAATGGGCTTCCGTTTCTGGCGGCATTGAAACGCTTTCAAATACGTAATGAGCTAATTCTCCGAAAGCGATATGTTATAATATATAATCGATAGTGTGTGGATTTTCTTTGTGACCTTTGTGGTGAGTAGTCTATTGTTTTTGAACGTCGCCTTCCGGTCGATTGAGTGCAGAATGCATTCAGTATTATAAATTTTATATTCGGCTATAGGGGTGTTTTACAATATGATATTAAGAATGGTAAAAAAAATATGTTGCATGCTTAATGATACGATAAGCGAATTCTCGAAAAGTGAAACATTTCTATATTAAAAAAAAAATGGGGATCGCGTCAAAGAACCCGCTCTACTTTTGAAGGGCTACAGGAAATGCGAACAGTAAGTCCCCCAACGGAAAATTCCCCAAATCGCTTTTTATGACAGTATTGAGTAGAATCAATCGACAGTCGTCACCGATTTAGATAAAAGTGAACGCATAAAGATAAATAAGCCAGAAAAATGGCGAACGCGACATATTCTTCGGCTTTCCGCAGACGCGTGCGGCTTTATCTCGTGCCCTCTCCTTGTATTTTATACACAATAGTTGGAAAGAGAAAGAATCTAAAATAAAATAAAATATCATCGAATCGCAGGGGACGAAACCTTTCGTTCGAGCAATTCGCGAAATATGGTCGCTTTTATATTATGTGCGTGTATGATAGATTTATAATCGATATCGGGCGGAGCGATAGCGATTTAATGGCACGAACGCATCATAAAATTTTTATCTGTTCCGCGAAATAGGAATCGATGCTGATACGAAGCGAATCTGTATGAATAATGTGAATTGAAAGATATGTTTTCCTATTCTAGTTATTGGAGCGAATATTTCTATTACATATTCCATATGTTCAATTTTTAACAAAAATTTTGTTTAATTGAATCATGAATTTAAGTGAATAAAGCATTGATTTATAATATTGAATCAACTTTTATAATTTGAAATTGTATGATTCATATATTGATCATAGATGTCGCTGTACTAAAAAATAATCAAAAATCAAATTAACGTAACTTTTGATCGCTAGATGGCGTAATAATAAAAAAAAATAATTGAAAATATTACATACATATACATCCCTCGACATTTTTATCAATTTAATATATAAAAATAAAATGTTGGACGATTCTTTCGGTCCAAGGGGGAAAAGCACTGATAATGCCATACACATATATAGAGACGAGGTAATGTCTCGAATAAGGTCGCGATCGGAGAAAATAAGAAAAACCGAGGAAACTCCGTGCCGTTTTTATCAGTCTCACGCCAGTCGCGTCATAAATACCGTCATTTGGGAGAAGGAAACAACAAATCCCTTGGATCGTGTTTTATTGCGCGAAAACTCACAGATATTCTACGCCGGGGACGATATCGGAGCCCCATGTATACGACCACCATATAATAAACATCGTATCCACATACGGGAACGTATGCAAGCGTATAAGCCGACATTAAATACCCGAATCGTCGAAATATTAATAAAAATATATTAAAACGTACTCCGACTAAAGTATGGCCTCTAGGAAGACGGGTCTGATTATTGCTATAACCCGCCTATAAAGAGTCTCCATAAAAATACGTATAAGAGATATAAGGACAGTCCGTAAGTACGTGTCTTTGTTGAGTGTGTAGGCTTATTGTGTGTCCTCGTCGTATTGTTTCTTTACGCGTATCATTCGTGCGTCGTAAAACTGAAAACGATGTAGCCGAATATAAAATGTCTCTGCGAAATGATGATTGAAATAATAAATCTTTATTGTACGATAAAAGATATAGATCTGGATATATCGAGAGAAGCGGATAATCCACACTCGAGTGTTAATATATTTTGTTTGTACTGTAATATTCCCATATCGTACTCAATGTTAGTGCGAGCGTCTCATAGTTTTTATGTTGCTATAATAAATGCGATATTTATAGTTTCGTGTTCAGGGTTAATTCTGGCGATAGGAAAGGTTAAATTTTTAATATTATATTTGTGTGAAAAGGTGAATATGAATGGCTTCTTGGCATCTGACCCGATGACAGTTGTTGATCGGCCAAGAAATGTGTGCGGTTCTTGACATTCGATATGTGCAAAACGCAATACGTACATTTTACACGAAGAATATAATATTTCAATGAGCGTGGCAATATCGAACATGATTTATAACGAAAAATAAATATAATTAAATTCCACAGAAGCCATATATGTTATGGTGGACGAAGACGAGAAAGAAAAAAAGAAGTAATATTATACGTGTAGAGATAATCGAAATCGTTCATGTTGAGCGCAACGAGAAGACAAGCGAAGATCCGCGCTTATATGGAAAGTACACCGTGTTTAATTTATGCCTTTGTAAAATGTCAGACTTGTTCGTTTAATCGAGGAAAAATGTTATGCAAAGTAAAACTTTTATATAATAACACCCTTTCGGATTTTGTCTGTGAGCTTTCCGTGACCTTAAAACGAGGAGGGTTAATAAGAAAAAAGATATCGTGTTTCTATATGGGACCGTGTGGTCTTCGCGTCAGGAAGCACACTTCATTAGACGATTTTTATGTTTCGTCATTGTCGACGCAACAATATGTTCATATACGATCATAGAAAAAAAATTATATGTATAAACAAATTATTTTCTTTTGTATTTGTTTATTAAAAGACAAAGGAGTAACTCGATATGTTCGGTTCAGTCATCTGTGTGTATATTCGAGAAATCGCTCAGGCAAATGACGTATGTCTTTCAATGCATCTCGAGCGTTCAACAAAAAATAACTAGTTGCAGTGGTCGTTGAAGTCATCCATTTGTATAATATAATTAAATGGTTTCGTTATCACTACAAGAAATCTTAGAATGCTTCGTACATTGATTCGAATAATAATCATCGTAAACGAAATCAAATATTCTACTATTTTCACATATTAATTTCAATCCATAAAAACTCGACACGCACAAAGCAATGCACTCGACATTGTTTGCGTCTTACAAGAAAAACGACATTCACCATCCAACACATAAAAAAAAACCTTCGAGGGTGCTCATACAGACTGTTAATTTTTCTATCACCGCGTCCTGTATGGGAGGTCGTCCTCAATACGAGAGCCTTCCCATTCACGGAGGACCTGCAAACTATGCGGGACCCTCAGACCGTAGTCATCAACGTTTTTATTATTTGTGCCCGTGTATTTATTTAGACGAAACCTCATCTGCATCTCGGTAACTCGGTGGCCGCCATTCATTTAACTCCTCATTCAAATACTAACTAGCCGGTCGAAGAATGGTGCCGGTTTCAATGGGGGACGTGTTTGTTTTGCTTGATGGCTTCTTCTTAATGGTTAGCTGCTTTTTTTCGCTTTCCTTTTTGCGAATGTGAATCCTCGACGTTTTATTTAGTCAGAAAGTAGCGCACTCGTACTCGAATGCGTTCATCCAGTCTCATTCAACTGCAGTTTGTTTTGACGGTATATTTGCACAGTGGAAAATGCAGCAAATCTTTCGAGTTTTTGTATGAAAAATGTTTGAAAAATATTTTCGAAATTTAAATCTATTATATTGTGATTTAACTTTGATATTGAGAATTTTCGGTTAAAAATGAATACATTATATATTCAAGACATTTTAAAATTAAATTTTACTACAAAGCTCGTATTTTTGTATTAAAATTTAAAACATAATATCCCATTGAAAATATATTTACTGTCGAACGGTTGAAGAGGAGAGAAAATTAAATTCACAACAAAAAAATGATAATATTTCAAGAAAATTCTCACACAAAATAAATAAGAAAATTTGTCGCTTAATTGAAACTACGTAGTCTCTTATTATTCCAGTATAAACAAAGAAGCGTACCGTAGAGCTTCACATTGTCTTCTTTTTCACCATTTTTTTCGGACGTCCATTTTATGCAGCGTCTCTTTGCGAATATTATTATACCATCATAGTTTCGTACATATCTATGTGCAGGGCGAATTTATAATATTTTCATATACAATAAATATCCACGTACGTATTACGTACCTGAAACGTCCCGAACGTCGGGCGCGCACCCACACACAGGTGCCGGCCCTTTTTTATATATATTTTCGCTTTGCATTATGGATTCTGCGGACAGGCCATTAGAGAGGAAGGTTTTTTAATTACACATTTTCTCCCGGCTACGTGCTCGACAATCTCGGAACAAAAAACGAAAAAATATCCCTGTCACAAAGGGGCGTCGCGACGTCCGCGGCTGACCGTTTTCCGCTCGCTACCTTTGTGTTGCACGGCCCTCTGTTTATGTTGCTATTTTCATTTTAAATTTGAGTCTTATCGCCGTGTATTATGTTCGACGTACATTGTTAATTAGCTAATAATGAGTTCGCGAAAGCCTCCGCGCTGGACGCAGTACGCAACCCATCTACGCTTTTCAATGTCCCCTTTTTAACTCGGACATTCATTATATCGTATATGCAAGATTAAAGAGGATCTTAAAATCAAAATTTTTGCTTTGAATAAAATTTATCAACATGGCTATATGATATTAAACAAGAAGAAACGAAAAATACTAATTTCCTTTTTTTTTGATAACTAAACGTGTATAATATTTTTAATAGTTTTGCGTTGGTATAAATATTTGTATTCATATTTAAATAAAATTAAAAAACAAAAAAATAAGACTTGTCTACCATTTTACCTTTCATTTAAGAATTATTAGTGTGCAAGTGCGAGATATTGGATTTTTTCTTAGAAGTCGAAAAAATAACAATAACTCCATAACTATAATACTTTAGACTGAGGTATGTTTACTTTAAAATATTTTAAATTAAATGGCCTATCTTCCCTTTAAAGCTTTGCATTACTTCGCCAAACACCCTGTATTTAATATGTATCTATAGAAGTTTTGCTTTAATAAATAAATTCATCATACAATATACGAGTATAAATTTTGACCAAAGACGATCGTATTTGCCGAATAACCAATATTTCAAGCCGTTAACGTCCACGAATGCGATAACCGTCCCGTCTAATAGTTTAATCCTAGCACAATGGTTCGTATGTCGAAAGGTTTCGTCGGAAAATCGAAGTCTTACTTTAATCTTGCTACAAATCTGCGTCCGGTCACCTTCCGGACCCCACACCATACGAACCTGGTCTCTGCGAACTCGAACTAATAAAAAGGGTTTAGGGCCAAACCGACCCTCGCATTTGAATATCCTAAAACAATAAGGGTAAGTAAACGCACAAGGTGGTTAAAGCGTACCATATTGTTTGTGTGCGCGTGTCCGAGCAAAACGCGGGCCTCTTCCGTTGCCGAACAAGAAGAAAAGTCCCCCGGTTCCTAAGGTCCGTTCCGACGGCTCTTCTTAACGGTTATTATATGCAAAATTATTGTATTATACATCCCGAGGGTGTATTCGAATGCATATTGCGACGGATCGTAGACGGAATATAATGACGGTGTGTCGGCATGTTTATTGATGAGGCCTTACGCGGAATCGGGCATGATTAATTTTAAACGGAATAAGGCACGCTCCTAGAAAAATTAAAAAGCTCTAATGCGGACATTTAACAAGTTTTTCATTTAAATAGATGCGGCCCCGTCGTTCGGCCGTATTATTAAAACGAGTACTTCCGAACAGATGTTTCGGCCGCGGAATGGCTGGAAGAAGAACAAAATGGTTTTTCTCCACCTGAAGAAACCGAAATCCATAAATTTAGCGGGAAATTCAATTACTACCAGTGGTCCACGCTGAAGCCACGGTCATTACGCCGGCTGAAGCGGTACGAGGGAGCGGTCCTTAACCGGTGGGTGGTGGGCGGGAAAACCCGGCGCGGACTTTCAACCCCCAAAGACAAAGGGGTGGCAATATTCGGCAGTTTGTATGTATATGAGCGGTCGTAAGCAAGCAATCTAACCAGACACACAGCTGGTCTTTACGTTCATTAAGATGCTTTATGTATTTACGTCGTAGGTGAGCCGGGTACCGGGGGCTTCTTAATTTCTGGGCAACACATTGTTATACGGGGGCGCAGGATCGGGTAGGGCCTCAATTACCCGCTCTATATCACTGTATCTGAATTTATAATGCGTTTAATACGCGCGCCGAAGACGGACGCCGAATATTACTCGCCCCATTTGTACCCGGGGATTTTCGCCGGGTGTAGGTCCGGCTTATCCCGTCGACATCAATTAATTGAACATCATGGACAACGGCGGTCGGATCCATTCATCATGTCGGCCGAGATACGGTCGCTTTTCGGCGTTTTCCGAATGCGTATAAACAGGCGTAATTAGGCGTCGAAATCGCCATTTTTTGTGCCCTCGAGTCGTACGGAGGAAACGGACGGTCGAATAGTGGAGAGCTCATCAATCAAATGAGCACAGTTTTATCATGGAAATACGATCTTTTTTCGTCGGCGTTATTATTCGTATGTTCGTTAACCCAGTTTCTGTGGATATTTTTTTTTTGTATGTGCGTCGATTATGGAAATTGAACGAATCTTTTCGTGCAATGAAACGAATTAAATTTATTTTTATTTATTTTCAATATAATATAAATATTATTCAAATGCACTTTATTCGAGCTTTAGAACATTCAAATGCGTTAAGCTCTCACGCAACATGGCGAAGGGTTAAAATCGCATTACCGAAGCAGACGAAAAAATACAATTTTCCATACCGATTCGCATAATTCCGTACGGAAAAATCGTAATTGAATAACGTTACCGAGTTCGGTGAAGAGGATAGCCATGATGATTGAATTTAACGTATTATGCACGTACCACAGAAGCGAGAGACCTTATAGGGCGCGCATCATTGTCGAAACGAAAGAGGACAGAGAGCGTGCAACAAAAGGGCAAACAACAAAGACGTAATCGAAAACGATGAGAATTAAATTCCATAGTCAAATTATAGCCGGGGCGAAAGAAAAACAAGAAGTAATTAAGAGATGTGGAGGAGGCAGCCTTTGATGAATAACCGGGCTGACACCTCGCCGGCCCGCCTCCGAACATTTTCATTAGCCGAATAAGAAGTGAGGGACCCATTTCTTCTTCTCGCCTCACCTTTTTGCGTTTTATTTGCGCGACTCGTGAAAGAGGATAGCCGCGCCTATCCGAGTGCTTAAGTAAATGCAATGATGATTATGAATTTACTTAACAAAGTGACGGGCAAAGACAACAAGGGAGGAAACCGAGGGGCGCCGCTCTCTTAACGAGCTTACGAGATCCGATGGCGAAGAAGGAAGATTTCTACTGTACTATGGTAAGAGTCGTCTGATTCTCTGTGTTACCGAGATAGGCACCTCAGATGATACAGAAATGAATTGAGCTTTCAATTAAGTTTCGGAAGATACGGTGAATTTTTATTCAAATAGCTTTTTTTTATGTGGCTTTCAAAGAATATTTCAATTAATTTTTTGTTTGACGTTTTTAAAAAAAGTTATATACAACTACATATAATCAAACCAAATAAATGAATAATTTATCATGAAAAACTTTTAGACATTATAGCAATTAAGTATTTTTGTATAAAAATAATAACGAAAGTGATACTGCACATATTACGATATTCTAATGCCCGATATGTAAATTTAATACTCTCGTATTTATGATTCATTATTTTACATATCCAAAAAGGCTATTAATTAACGTCATTCAAAAAAAATATATATCACCATTTCCAAAATCGTATGCGTTCACGATTCACATCGTGAAAATTAAAACTCATGTTCATTTATAAACCGACTCAATTAGTCTTTTTTTTAACCACACAGACCAGTTCACATTTCGTTCTTTGAGTGGGGTCCCGAATAAAAAAAAATGCGGGAAAAATCCATACATAGGTGTCGTTGAAGAGGAAAAAGTACCGGTAAGGATTCCGTGTCAGCCGCATCTGTTCCCTCTCGAAACAAATTCAGAATAAAAACAAAACGAAAAACCGGAAGGGCAATGATTGATACGATGAAGTACTGAAACACTGAAGTGCCTCGTCGTCGACACTCACCCCACCATAACACAGCACTTCATCCGAATCGTGGAAATCTGAAGCTTTCAGACACGCAACACCCTGAAAAAAGCAACCCTTTGACGAAAAATCATATGATGAAACACATTTATGTGATACACACTTCTCGTGTTGCCTCCGATAAAACGTTGAATTAATTAAACGTGTCCAGTCGCACTCGAGGCCCACCCACTCGGACACCCAGTTCGTCGACCAAATTAGAAACACAATACGAGTTCACAAAGAGCCATAAGGGAGAGGGTGTGAGGGCGCAGTGGCAATCAATTTGTCGAAGGAGCAGGAAATTCAACACCGGTCGCGCAATGAGCGCTCGTCCGAGCCTTTGACATGGTCAATCTTGAGGTGGACCGGCGAAAGGAAGTTCGCCGAATAATTAAAGGGCATGGTGTTGTTGTACGGGAACGGCGTTCTAAGGTCCGACTTGTAATTCTAGGAGGGGTGGGTCGCAGAGGACTTTGAGGTCTCCGGGTCGCCGGATACGTGTTGAGGGTAGTTTGATATATGCGACGTGTCAAGACTGGGAGTCTTGTTTGAGCTTTAATTTGAGATTTTCGTTGAAAAAATATTGTGTGGAGTGTATAGAGGGTTCTTGGGGAATTGTTGTAAATTGTTTGCTTGATAAATATGAAATAATACTTATTATACCTGTTATAAGAAACATTACTGAAAGATATTAGGATATGAAGTTATGATAATTTGAAATTTCGGATTTCAATTGTTCATAAATTTAATGAAAATTAACAAAAATAACTAAAAACTCACAAAAAATATTCAAATTCAAGGAACTTTCTGAACATATTTTTTCATTACGATTTTCAAAGTAATTTTTTTTAAATATTATATTCGATAAATAATTATATATTTGATTACGAAAAAACAAAATATTATTTATGTACATATTATGTATATATTTTCAGAAAAAAATTGGACACAAACTTCAAAAGCAATTTAACAAATTGTTCCGCGTAAACGCGGTTGCGCATTATACACATAATGTACATCGATATATGTGCGTGCCGCGTCCCTTTTCCGAATCAATTTATACACATTTTCAAAAACACATCGTTCGCGAAGATCAAAAAAAAAAAATCACAAAATCCATACGGAAAATAGAAAACGGCGACGATCATTATACACACGCTCGCCGCCACAATGCGTTAACACTTTTGTGTGTAATATTTGTGTTGATATTTGAAAGCTTTGGCGGCGTAGCGCGAGAGAGCTTTCGATAATGGGCGCCGAAAGGACGCGGCGATGTCACCCGTAATTTCGATAAAATTTCACGCCGCTTTCTGTGCCTGTCACGAACGGTATTTCTCCAACGTTTGCCTAGTTTCTGTTTCTTGTGTTTCGCGTGATTTTGTTTTGTTGGCGTGTACCGTTTTGAGGTCCTTTATTGATGTCGTGTTGAGCTTTTTTATTCGTCTTCAATTGCCGCCTATAATGTAAATAGTATGAATTGTCTTTGCTGTTGCTATTTAAGGAAGTTTCATGAAATTTTATTTTGCAATCATGATTTGAAAGAGTATAAAAAAGTAGTGTTGAGTTCATATTGAAATGAACGATTATAAAATTTTAAATCTTCAAATTAATTAAAAAAATTTCGATAGAAGATTTGTTTCATTTCGCTGTGTACGAATAGATTGATTTCTTTATCAAAATTATTATAATGAAAAGGATTGATAATTTATATATTCTAATCTAATGTCAATTCAACTTGTAGAAATTCTAGGAAATACTCTCTCAAATCATTTTGTACAAAAAAAGAAACGTAGCTAAAAAGAAACTTTTACCTTTGATGTCACGCAATTGTTACAATGCCTAATGTGATTAAGCGATTCAATTGAATGGACATAAAGGCACGAACGCAATATTAAATAACGATCGGAAAACTCAAACGATTTCCCAAATCCGACGAAAATAACACCGAAACACAATAGGTCAACAACAACAATAAAAAACCAAACCAAAAAACCCTGAAAATATTTTTCCACTTTATTGGCGTTTATCCGACGCGCTCGCGCAAACGGAAAATTCGACTGCATTCAGCGAACTGCACACGACCGTTTTATTGCACAATTACAGATCGGCGCATTGTTTTGCCGACGATTTTACGCGCTTCCGAACAAAACGAGCTTTTGAACTTTAATAATGCGACGTGCATATAACAATAACGCGTGCGTGTATATGCGAGAGTAAATAATGCGTGCGGTTGATGATTTTCGACCGGACCACCGGGCGAGAGCTTTTTCGCGTCCTCCGGGGCGATTTTCAGTTCGTTTTTCAGCGGATTTTTTCGAATGAGGTTTTCGGTTTTCTTTGCGATGATTCGGCGGGATCGGTGAGTAAGAAATTTGCAATTATAATGCGGTTATGGTGCATCGAATTTTAAAGTCTTCAGTATATTATATTTTATTTTCAATTTTTTATCGAAAAAAAGTTTATAGAATAAGCAAATTTTTATTTTGGTTTCAAATATTTATAATAAAATAGTTTGATTTTATATAATAATGAATCTTGAATATTCCACTTTGTAATTAAATTCGATTTGATTTACGATGCAATCAATCTTGTGTAAAGTTCAATAAACAAATCGAATCCAGGTATATTCAAATTAAGTAAAAGCATTGGGTTTATTGAATATCTATTCAATATTCTAAACATTTAAAGATAATTTAACCAATTTATATTGCGTATACAACACTTCATAAAATCGATAAATTTAATTTTATAAATAAACATTAACGGACAAAGGAATATAAACTATCCACAACTGAAAATCCCAACACTTGAGCCCAATTCGAATCATCAACAAGAAAAGCACTACCGGTTTTACGCGAGGCTCTAAACCCTGCCGTTATGGAGGAAACGGCCACCAATAACGAAATTGCACACAAAAACAATATGAAACAATATAACAATGCGGCTCGCAATATAATCGACATTATTTATAAGGACCACACGCCTTCGGTGTTTACGCCCGTTAAACGTCTCGACGCGCGCACATTAAACTCTTCGGGCCCGTTTTACAGTTTTCCCTCACCTCGGACGCTGGATATCTATTTATTTTATATTTCGTTTTCTATATTCGCGTATGTAGTGTTAGTCGATCGCCTCTTTGGAATTTATTGCAAGCCGATAAAACGCACACTAAGTCGCCGATTTCGTTATTTATCTGCAAAGGTCGAGCGTGGAAAATCGGACCGGTATGCGGAAAATCGATCGATTTTAGTATTCGATTAATTTCGAAGAATTTTCTGATTATATAAATTGGTTATTCTATTGAAACGTTTGTTAAACATGCATCATCGATGCACATCCGTAAGCATTTAAACGATTCGGTAATTTCTCCAGAGTGGAACCCTCAAAGAGAGCTTAAGTACAACAAAATACACGTATTCTCGGAAGTACATCGGCAACAACCACCTAATCAATTCGTCTTGCTTCCCCCGAAATCGGGCCCTTATTCCCCGAAGATTTGTTCCTTGAGTTTGCGGTTGGTTAAATGTAATCACAATTGAATTCACGAGATCCCCCACCCTCCTTACCGCGGATGAGAAATGGATTTTCGCACGCTCCACATCCGCGAAAAAACTCCTATTAAACGGGTCAACGCTTCGGCAAAACATCCCTCACATACGAATGGCCATTCTTCGCTAATCCTCATATAACTTTCAGAATGACCCGTCGCATTACGCGAAGCCGGATACGTCCGACGTATTAAAATTTATACACATGCGAACCGTTCCATCTCTCCGGGGTCGGTCTTGCGGTTTCCGAGGAAGTTTACCAACAATCCCGATGTTCTTAAAGCCTCCCCGTCCCCTCGAATGGGGGGTGGTCCCACATTGGCCGCCCGCCACCCACAAGGGCCCGACCCCTTCAACTCTTAGCCGCATTACGTCTCGATCATTTATGTATTACCGAGCACTGGGAATACGTAATCGTACACATGCGCATGCGAATCTGTACCCGGTTGCACACGGAGGAACAACAACAAAGCAGTGCTGCGGGTAAGTCGATCCGCATGAGCAGTTTCCGACGGAACTTTAAACTCGGCTCGTACCGGGATAGCATCCCCCTTTTGAATCAGACGTGTGTGTATTGGGAAAATATGATATTTGAATCGTTAAAGTCGGAATATGTCCTTTGTTTCAGCGCAAAATAGTTTGATCAAATTCTATGTACGCTCGGGCTTGGTATAACATGGTTCAATGGATTGTGACTTATTTTTGTACAATACGTTTTATGAAAAAAAAAAATGTATCAGGTAATTTTTTATTTAAGTACAAAAAATATTAATATTGACAAATTCGCAATTTAATATGAATAAAAATGCATTAATTGAGATTGGAAGTTATCTATATAAATTTTTTATCATATCTAAACGAGTTTCGGATTAAAACTCTGTTCATGGTGTATTTAATCATTCGAACTGTTAGCATGTGCAAATTCAGATGATTTAAAGCAAAATGATTTGAAAAAAAAAACTTTCAAATATAACCTCCCTACAACACGCACACGTAAAAACCACACGTGGACTAATTTCCGGTCTTATAATGCATAAACTACTCTTGAAACATATTAAAAAAATTAACTTATGCAACTATAATACATTTTAATATTGATTTGTATTTAATTTTTATATTTTTTCGGAACGAAAACCCCAATTTGTATTACACGACGTTTTCGTGGAACCATAATATCATTTTATATAAGGACCAAGCGTACTCAGTCCATAATTAATTAAACAAATCAAATTCATTAAATATTTGTCTAATAAATAATTGATCAGTAGTCAGTTATTAATTATAAAGTAACATAAAATGATTAGTAGCCAATCTGATATTCGACAGAACAGTCGAAAGTCAACAATCTTCCCCTATGCACGAACGCGAAAAAATAAATTGAATTTTTCGACGGAAAATTGGCTCTTTTCGCAAAATAAAAAAATAATAGCGGCGCCGAAGAAGAGGAACCCTTCCCGAAATACGAATCCGCAAATATCCCCCGCGACCGGCCGGCCAAAATATTGGCACTTAATGAAGCGTTATTAATGGCGGCCGTCCACTTGCAGACATCTAGGCGAGTAATTCTTTTAATACTAGTCGAGCGATAACGGGTGCCCCCGTTATGGGGGCGGAGTCCCCTGGGGAGACCTGGGGGCTTGTGTGCGCCCCCACGAAGCCGCCTGCTCCATAGTCTCATAGGACAGCAATCGTTTAAGGGCGATTTCAGAAGTCATATTTTTATATAGAAAATCGATCTGTTTGTAACTATATATTATAGAAAAAAATTTTATTTGATTCAAATATAATATTTATATTAATTCATGTGAAATTTTTCATAATTTCTTAACCGCAATATAATGTTGTCGTGCGGGTGTACTCGTTCAGGAGAGAGAGGATTACGAATTATGTTCGCGTCGATGCACGCCGTTAAAAAAATGACCTCAAGGTAAACTGAGTTTTTCTTGTTCGATTATTTTATTTTTTAGTTCATTTTATAATACGAAGCAACCCGCGTTTTTTATTTAATCTTATTTTGCATAGACTTTTTTTCGCATGCGGCTAAATACGGTGCAACATCGGCGGTGAAAAGCAAAACTGCACGTTTGCAACGACCGAAGCGTGCAGAATTGTATAATTTGTGGTCGAATTCACATCGAACGAGAAAATCTCGAATTACTCACGAACAAGACGACACGGCCCTAAAAAAATATTAAATCGACATTCAAATATCGACACATTAGCGAAAATCACACAAAATAAATAAAAGGTGCATCCAACGAAAAAACATTGACTAAACATATGAACATTTAACGAATCCGTCAAAGCAAATCGATTATGCGGTTAACTCTCCAAAACAAAGACCAATAACTGTGGTCATTCGTTCGTCACAAAACCGAATACAAATGAAACGGAATACTCATACGTACTGGAAACGTTTCCGTGGTCATCCAATCATCGGTTTCGTCAATGAACCGTGTCCGACAACCCTCGGAAAGCCGCGAGGGTGGAAAACGCACCCCTTTCGCTGTTGAAATCAATGAACTTGATTTCGTTAGCGGTTTTTCCTACCACAAGGGATGGACGCGTGAGACGTACGCCGTAGGTGCGTGTACGAGCACAAAGTGCAAAAAATAAACGTGACCCAAAAATTTGAGGACCCGGTAAATTCTCTAATATGTGTTTATTATTACGGTGATGATGGTGGACAGTGGCCGTTGCCGCTTCATGGAGCTCGGTTTCGTGTTGAAAAATCGCTCAATCAGGTTCTTAAGCAACGAGGTCATAGTCACTTTATTGTCTATTGATTAGGTTCGATTTATTTTGGAAATTATGTAAAAATAATCAATTGATTTTTTTATAAATTAATCATATTTTTGTACTAGCTTTGTTAAAATGTTGAGTTAATTATAATTTACGGTAAAATAAAACCCTCTGAAAATCATTTGATTGGTCAAAAGTTACGTAAACAATCCAAAGAAAGTTATAATTCATACAATCTTTCAAATAAATTTAATAAAATTATAAAATTTATTCATGCATTTTTTAACAAATTAATACATTCTCCCACACAAAACTTTGACATTAATACGTCTTCAAGCATTCATTTTATGAATTAATTCATATTTTAATCGAACGATTCATAACTGAATATCGATTTACATATAAATTAACATTTACAGCTGCTGAAGACCCACCCAAACCTTTTACCACTTTTATATATCTTGAGTAATTTTCATCTAATTTATTTTTGCTTTCATACATCTTAACCAATTATATTTTCTTATAAGATCTCTTAAACACCATTCCAGTACCCAAAATACCCATCTTTTATCCAAACATCTCACTAAAAACTACAACACAATCTAAAAAAACCACTACAAAACTTTTAATTCCAAACTACCCACACACCCACAAAAATTTCCAACAGCACGACGCAAACAAGTCGAAACAAAACTCTCATATGTCTTAATTTAACGTACACATATTCACAATATATATTAAATATATAAAGGGGGTTTCCATCGAGTCTGGTCACCGAGATTTGAACCCGAGATACGTTAATCCGATCGAACGTGCTCTCCGTCGGGCCACCGACGAGACTGCCGCAGTTAAAGCGAACAGTCATCTTTAACCGATCCAAATGACTATTTTACGAATTATGTATACGTCTGATATATGTATATAATCCGACGATAGCATTGACGAAACTAATCCGCATTAAATCGACTTCCATTTGAACGTGATAATTGACGTATCTTAATCGCGCCTTTTTATGAAAGTGAAGCCGATTGAAAAAATGTATGGTTGTTTTTTATTTTAATGGATTTAATATTGTAAAATTGTTGATGTTTAATATATTCATATACATTTAAATGATATTCTGATAATCTTAATCGTTTACGATGACAAATTTGTTTTTATTTATGAGTATATAAACCTGTTAAAATGACTATTAATGCAATAATTTATCATAGAAAATTACATTGTACAATCGAACTCGATGTATAGTCATAATTTTGAGCTCGCACGGGAAATGCTTGGAATTATAATCAAAATCGAATGCGACAAAGTTGATAAATCGTCTTGGTGGTGACAAAACACCGTTCCATCATCACGGCTACCTTCGTTCGAAGAATTCGCAATACACGTATCAGGCATGTGCCGAAAGTGTTCGCATTCGGCGCTTAAGAATTAGCGGTACGGCGACAATTGAAATTCCCAACATACCGACCGCACAGAGCGGAATTCCGAGACTGACCGCAAAATCGACTACGTGATCGCGGTTCCAGATAAGCAGAGAACTCTTATTTATCGCCGGCCGTGACCGAAAATATATAAAATGAGAATAAAAAGTGTGTATAAAGCAAAAGTGCCGAATCTTCGGTAAAGGAGGGCTTTCAGGGGCGCTTCGAATTATGTAAACTTTTTTTTTTGGTATTTTGCAATGGAAATTTTATTGAAAGATGGAGAAAAAATATTTGATTATTATTGTGATTTTAATGCAATTTATATTTCATTTAAAATTTATAAAAAAATTATCTTTTCGTGATAAGAGAATCGATCAAAATATTTGGGTTTTCTTTACTATAATACATCATATGCAAAATGTTAGGAATGTGATAGTTTAAATGAATTTTAACTATCTCTTTATATTTAAAACTAAATGTTATTTTAAATCATAAAATATTTAGAACATCTCATTTACAACATACTCGAAAACGTCTTAGGAAATCGAGTGCATAAGTGTGTGCGGTCGTTTCGTTTACGCTCGACTGTTGCCAGTATTAATTACAATACAAGGGTGGTTCTTCGTGGTTGTCAAGGGGTCGCACGATACAGAGAAATCGGCCATAAGACGCGGAATCAGCATAAATGTTTAATAATTGCAGACGAAACTCGAGTGTGTGCTCCTTTCGAAGGCGATTCGTTAGAGGGAAACGCGAATCGATACGAATTCCCTCCTGTGCGTAAATTACCGCAAACACCCCAATAAGTCAAGTTTTATTAAAGATGTGCTCATGTCCAATCGACAAATGCGCATTTTTATCGCGAATAAAAGTTTCGCGAAATTTATAGCGAATAGCATACATTGTAATCGGCGTATAATAAAATTGCAAGACAAACATCCCGATCGACGTCGAATTTATAGATTTTCAATGCGTAAATCATTCGGACGATGCACTTTTTGCGCACCCCCCTCGACGATGATTAAGAACAAGACTGGATATAAATATAAATAAACAAATTCGCTCACAAAAAAAAAATACAAAGCCACAGTAGCCATCGCCCGAGAGGTGCTGGCATACCATAAAGCGTTATCAATTTTCAATTCGCGGCTGCGCACAATTTACGGTTTGTCGTTAAGTTCGGAATATACGAGACACTCGGTGGGGTTTTATTGGCCGCTTTTATTTAGACATTGTATGAAAAAGTTCGTCTCGATATGGCCACATTTGACTTTTTATATGCAACGGAATGGACGCCGTGATTAAAGTTTTACTGCCCGCTCCGAATGCCCCCACGTTCTTAATCGTGCGTGTGTGTTTGCATATCTCGCGAGATTAGTCATATTCCAGATTGTCGACAATGTATTGTTTAATGTTATGTGTGATTTATGCAATCATGCGTATGAACTTGTTTATGAGTCATGCCGTTGATTTTAAACATAGCACAAAAATGTATCCATCAAAATAAATTATAATCGAATCGACGCGATTTTCAATCGAGTTTATATCCTATTATGATTTGAGCTTAGCGATTTTACTTCGTTTAATCATCATCGGGTGTTTCGTTTTAACCGCGTGACGCGTGGTTGAGTCAAAATCGACAAAATAAATTCATCGAATTTTACGGCTAGCGCAATTTTGTGTTGATTAGAAATCTGCGAAACTTGTAAGTTAAATGCGAGTTATCACCTCGTAAAGTCTGATCGAATTGTCGCTTCACGTCGGCGTAAAAATTTACGTGTTCGCAGATCGTAATTTATTATCCTGATATATAATCGATTTTCTGTTTCAACCAATTAATTATCGAAAGATATAATAGTATAAATCTATGATTAACAGATTTTTTCACCGCTTAATAAACAAATATAAATAATCCAGGGTTGTTCCGAAACTATGTGGTGAGTGTAATATCTTGAAATTATCAAAAAGTCTGTTTTTATAGAATATCAACAATATATGGTGTAGTCATCAAAAAAAAAATACTAGTAAGATTATAACATTAATTTTCTGAATAACAATTCCAATATTCGATCTTTTAATGTTTATTTCGAAGATATTATAAAAAAGTTAGGCTTCATTACAAAAAAATGTGCAATTTTTTGCGAAAACGTGCGGTCCCACCCAGAAGTCGAGCGGTGCGATGCGCGGTCGCGTAAGTGTTAAGATTTATTTTGAAGATACGAAAAAAATCATTGAACATCGCCAAAAATAAATCAAAATCAAATTCTAAATCATCCAAACACATCGCAGACCAATCAGCTCGAATCCAAACTTCAATAATACCCCGAAATCCTCCTCAATCGATGCAAAATCGACCGCCGCACACAACAATGCGTTTCGGGGACTTGCACAAAAGCGCATTCGTCCCATTGTCCGGCGAGACGATCGCGGCCGATAATTACCCGCGTCCCGCTCGAATGCAAATCGAAATTATTATCGGATTTGCGCCCAGATTCGACTGGTCCGTCGAATGTATTATGCTATGGTATTCCGCGAAACGAACGGGCCGGACAACAATAACAACGGCGCCAATATTGACAGCGTAATAGGATCGGTCGTTGGCGGGGCACAATAAACCCGGGGGTTCGCAATCGTCGCTAATTATCTATCATCTGACGCATTGGTATGCGATCTGCGTGCAGATGTTGGAAATTTATGGTTTTTGAGTCTGTTGTGGTTTCGGTGATGGATGGGATTTTTGGAAATTGAGTGTGTTAATTCATTAGTGGTGTGCGATTCGTGTATCTTTTTCAGTATTTTTTTTTTTGAAGTTTGATTGAGAAATCATTTTATTTTGCAGTGGAGACTTGTTTATTTGTACTGATAAAAAAAAAATCATTTTTTGAAAATAGCAGATTTTACATAACACATGACCAAAAATTTATGAGTTTGCAACAAAATTATACTGATTCATAATAGACTCAACTATAAGGGTGATTAAATTAAAACCAAAAAGAAATTTTATTTTTAAAATAATTTTTACAGCTTATAAAATGATAATAGCATTAATTTATGTTTAAAAACAACTATTTTATACACAATGCAACTATTTTTATTTATAAAAAATTTGGAGCTAAAAATACTACCTACAGATGGTGTTAAAAATTAAGACTTCGTTAATTATTATCTTAAAAATCGTTAAATACACTAACTACCTAGACGATTTTATGTTATGTTCACAAATTTTGTCAGTATAAAAGAACCAAAAATAATTAAACTAATCGCGTTTAAAAATATTTAAAGTTTGTGTGTATAATTATCAACACGAAAATTTTCTAAAACTAAATGTGATTTCTAATACATTCATAATTTTTTTCTTGTTTCGATTATTCGGATATTTCGCTATCCGGATCATCTCACAATCAATCCCGGATAATCGAGATTCTATTGTTTATTCATATGAAATCTGATTTGGAACAATATAAATTTTCGAATACAATATTAATTGAATACAAAAGTTTCTCGATCTGTGCGTTTATAGAGGGTCGAACTGCATTTGCGTATTGCATTTATGCGTCAGATACGATTGCAACCCTCCGATCATATTATCTCTCGTTTCGAGGGTACGATGACGGACACTCGATGAAACAAAACAAAACGCGAAATCCTCTCTGTATAGTGTGACCGGTACTATATGGACGGGATCCGTATCGGGGATCGAATTTAAAACGGTCGTAAAATAAATTTTCAGCCTCGAATACGTCCGGTTTTATCGCGAAAACGCATTACAAAAGAATGCAGTTAGTCGCTGCGCGGTCGCATTACGATAATTATCGTCTACTGTAAACAAGCGTGTGCTGAAACGATTGTTTGACAATGTAAATTTTAGACATTTATTATGCGAATTATGCATTATGTGCACTCCGTTTTATCTGCGGGCTTTCTGAGTGTTATTAAATGCATTATTCGCTATCCGGTTATTGTGTTTATGGGACTTCTCAACTTTATCTATGAATTACTTAACTTCAGAAATATTTCGAATATAAATAAATGACACATATTCAGAAATCATTATATTGTAGCTTTTTTAATATAGCGGTTCTTACCGATTAATAAAGTTAAGTAGAAAGTAACGCAATCTATATAAATATTATATATCGTTAGCCTAACCCATTTAATTTCAAAGTCTTTTACGATTTTTCTAAAAATTTTAGCTTCTGTCGCTTGGTACGTGAAGTTTATATAACAAATATAGATTATTATTTTTTTATAATTATGCTTTAGAGTTTTCTTTACTTAAATATTATTTGTAATATTCAAACTGAGAGCGAAAAACTCGCTCGTCTTAATACATCCCCAATTGAAGACGATGGCAGGATATGAACTAGTTTTAAGACCATTTAACAAAATATGCTTTTTTATATTCAAATTCATACAAAATTTCCTTTTCTATATCATAAAATATTGAAAATATGTTATAAGATCAAAATTCTAAATCATATCAGTTCAAAAATAACGGCACTTCACATTGTTGAATACTTAAAGCCATATAAATCAACACGATCGCGGACACCCATGGCGTTGAGAGAAAACATCTCGTATATCATATCCTACCATAAGACGAATCCATAAAAATTAAATATACATAAAATATCGTGTGCTGTTGCGGAAATGAAGCTGTGCCGTGGCGTAATTAATTCGCGTGTTAGTTTCTCACAGAAATGCAGCGGCGGCGAGCGGTTGACGTGCAGACAGGTTAATTACTGCAACCATTTGCATCCGCGATGCACTCGCATTTTAATATGTACGTAGGTAAATATTATATATAGGGGATAAGAAGACTTGCGGCTGCTTCTTCGAGTTCGGTGTGGCCATCACCCACTTGAAAAACAACTGACTAACCAGCTTAGTGTAATTGAAAACGCTCGAAGTTGCGCCCGAGGTGTATGCGACTTGCTAACTAACCGTATTTAAAACGTTTTCAGATTAATTTTAATTTTTTTTTGAAAATTTATCGGTAATTCAAACGATTTTATTTAAAAAAAATCGAATATTGGAAATGAACCGTTGAAGACTGCAGTGTAATGAGTCATACGTTGTAATGTAATGATGATGATTTTACGAAATAAATTGAGTCTTTATTATTTACAGATTAACTATAATAAAAATATAAATCCTTCAAGATAATGCAAACAAGTTAAAAATAATTTTCAATATGAAAAACATTTAATAAAACCGGCGAGTATCGCAACATGCGTGCAGCTTTCGCAATGATCGCGGTACGCGTTTAAAAATCAATTAACTACGTCGAAACGTATATAAAAAAAAAACCTCACATTTAACACATGTAATTTTTTTCATTTAATAAACTCGCATTCGTTTAACGCCCTTTAACGACACAGTCGGCCGATTCTAACGACATTTTGATCGCGTCGCGTTTGCAAGCGGCGCTCATTGTCGGCGAAAAGCTGCGAAACAATGCGCGAAAAAAGCGGCCGATTTTTCGCAACTGACACCGATCGAAAGGGCCATTTTTCCCGAAGGATAGCCGTTTTCCATTGAAGTGTGTGCATTGAAAAATCGCGCATCGAAACGCGTCCGGTAGGTGCATTGTTTCCGCCCCATTGATAAATGGATCGGCCCTTTTGCCGCCCTCTCCCGGCTTTCTCATTGTTTTGTCGGAGGATATTTTTTATGTGTGTTCGTTTTTTGGGTCTGAGTTTATTTTTTTGGTAGCCAATCTGACGATTGATGACATTACAGTGTCGAAACCAACGGACGATCACGCCCAGGCGCGATAGTCCGGGGAAAAAGTGACGGCGTTGGGGAGAGTTTTTCCCTCTGAGAGAAAAGCCATCGAATAAATCATTCGTATGAAATCAGTTATATTTATGATTTTAGAAAAGAATATTTCAAAGTAACTATACTAATTATTAAAAATATTAACTTGATTGTTTAAATATTCCATAATTTTTATAAGAAAATTAATTAATTGAACTCGACATTGTTCCGATTTGAATTGCTAATTTTACTTCGACTATAAATAAAGTCGGAAAAAAATGAAAAAATTCGCATGATAAACTTTAAAAACTAATACAATTCGACAGATTAAAAGTTCAACAAACCGCAACAAAGACATTCACCCATTTTGGCACAATTAAAAACGGCTTTCGAAGATGAAACGAAACATCGAAATTTCGAAGCGCACGCGCCTCGAGAACGCGAACAGTTCGAGCGTGAACATTTAACGACGATAAGTAACCGATACTTTAGACGACATTTAATTAAAATTTTAAAAGGAAACGCCTCCTCGTATCACAATTACGTACATACGAAATTATCAACACGTACGAGTTGATGATAGATGCGTTTTGAGGGTGAAGGTAGTGAATTTCTGAGCCTTGCGGGGGTGTGGGTGCAAGTCGTATGAATGTCATAAAGGTTACATGATACTCGTACAAACAAAGAACCATTAGTGAGAACTACGAATGTCATTTCGTCTCGGGGAAGGACAGTCGCGGCCGCCCTTTCGTTATATACGGTTTCCTTATTTGCCCCGCGAAAGAGCAAATAAAGACGTGCCCTTTTCGTCGCGACGGTAATTCGATCGAAATGGTGAAAATGTACGGAGATGATGTGAATTTTTTTATTTTGTAAATAATTTAATTGGGTTCGGGAAGTTCGTGTTTCGAAACAATCATCATCAATCGGCATCGCATTCGTGACGTCGGGGATTATTACAATTATTTTGACACACGACGCCTCTCCGATTTCGCATTGTTATATTATGTATTTTTTATGTGAAAGGGGAAAGTCGGAGATTCGACGACGTCATTATTTGTAATATAATAATTTTTCTATATAAGGGTTGAATTTTTGTATCGTCGTTCATTGAACTAAATCAAATTCATTTTTCTATTGATAGAATCTTATATTTAAGCCGATCCAAAAACGTTATGCTGACTTTTATGAAATAACGATTCCAAACAATGTTCAACTACTACATTCATACAAGAAAGTCTACGGCGACAATCATAAAATCTTTTAACATAATAGCGAAACAAGTCTTCAGACAATATGACTGACATTTGATTAAAGGTCACGTAACAACCCTTCGAGCGGACCCAAGGGTGTATCACACTCTTAATACTCAATAAACACGGCGCGACGCTTTCACAGTATTCAAAATCAATTCGGACACATTGTTTCATATATATTTATGAGTCTATATAATTTTTGAATAGCAATCATGGCCGACGCTTACAAATACGTCCGCACACACACGCATAATAATATGGCCGCCTTATAATTTCAACGTAATAAATAATACGCTTTATAAACTCTTCGATTTACTCAATGGCTATAATTGCATACGTATGAGAGAGAGAGATACGCCGACATTGAATACATTAAATCGTTCGCATTATATCGTGTGTATAAATATATGAAATATAATAACAAAACTCACGTCGCATTTTTTGTTCGTCGACGAGCTGCCTCTCCAGATTGTCCTTTACTTCTCGTTCCCTGAGCACGTCCATCTTGAGCTCGGCTGAAACAAAAAGAATAATGTTAATGCGAAACTCTATTGAAATATCGCAACTAAAACACTCGAACGTTCCCCTTTTCATAAACGAGTGTTGTAAACGAACTGCTTAAAAAGATGTTCGATATGTATTTTTTTTTTACAAGAACTCTTCTGCAGACTCTAGTGTTATTTGTTGACAATTTCAATTAAGTATACTTTTATATGAGAAAGTACGAATAAAACTGAATTTTTAAAAAAATAGCTAAAATTATTTCGTTTTTCGGAATCTAAAACAGTTTTTGAAAGTGCGATATCGACATAAAATATGAGAATCTGTTGTCGCAAGATTTGAGTATTCAAAATTATTATCTATCCACAGTTTTGATTTTAAGCTTCATAAATTTTGGAATATACAGTAAGTAACATCATAATGATAGGATAGTAAAACAATATATTTGAGTAAACGACACGTTTAAAAAAAATCAATCCGCCCTCTACACGGAACTCGCCCTATTAAGCCGTGCGTTAATTCGATAGTGTTCGACGTTATTTAGTAGCAGCTTTGTATGTATATAAGGAACACCGGGTAGCAAGCAGCTTCGAATTCAATAAGACAAAAGGCAGTAAAAGCACTTTGTTTTAATGTAGGTAGCGAGGCGGGCTCCGTATCAGCGCCAGTTCGTAATTGAATTAAACTGATTTCATTTGGCGCCCGTGAGCTCCGCTGATTGCCATTGAGGGGATGCTCCTCGTGTGTGAGCACGTCTAATATATATCTAACATATTTATATTCGAATGTGTGCGTGTTAAGGCTCTAACCCGTTTCTGGGGTGCAAATCTTATGTGCGATCTAGCGGGACGGAATTCGGCTATACGAATCGGAACGGTTTTATGGCGCCGAGTTCATTACGGGCCGCCTTATCTTATCTACGGCCTTTTGTGATTTTCGTTAATATTTGTTCGAACGGTTATCGGTTTTTCGATGGAATCTTCTGATTTGAGATTGTTTTGATTGATCGCGATGACTTTTTTGATCGATTGTTTTAATTACGGATGCAAACTAATTGTGAGAACGTTGCATTGTTTTGTTTCGTTGGAACGGATAAATCTGTGCGCTTCAGATAGTGAATTTTCAGATTGATGAATCACTTATTATACGTTAAAGATTATGGAAGTAAAATTGATTAACATTTTAATTTGATTCATATTTCGATAACACATTAAAACTACTATCTAAAAACGTATCTAACCGAAACTCCAGGTCCTAACAAATCAACCCCATAAGGGAAAACCATAAAACGAGTGACCTACATATAGTAATCACCGGAAAATCTCGCAAGCCCATTCTAGAGACGCACTATATTTATTAAGGCGCCTCTCAGGGATCCGGGGACGTCACGATACACGCGAATTAATTCACAATTTATTATACGCAATAATTATTTGACGTCCTCGGGGGTGCCGTTAGGCTTCGTGAGGGGTTCCTCGAACCCAAAAACCCACCCCCACATAACCCTACCAGCTAATCCCGCGAATCTGCGCATCGGCAAATGAGATGGACTGGCATAAGTTGTAATGTCGCACCTTAATTGCCAATAAGGGCTGCGACCTTTTATCTTGGGCGCAATATCTTTCAATATGGGCCGTCGCGCATATTGTTTTCGCCGTTCGGGCGACATTTGAATTTAAACTGGCGGGCGGTTTTCCCACCCTCGGAGGGGTAGATTTTCCCCGAGGGGGTTCCCTTTTCCTGAGGCGGGTGGACGTTTCCTTTTTCAGTGGGAAAGGAAAGCTCGGGTCGCTCCTTTGTCTCGACGATAACGAAGCGACGGTCGTATACATGTCAATAGGGTTTTCGAAGTAAATCGACCCTGTTTTAAGTCGGATTGGTAAATTTTTGATATTGCGATTGGATTTGTGCAGTTTTTTGAATTTTTAAGTGTAATTAAAATTGGAAAACTCATTAAGGTTTTCGCTTGAAATTGATTAAAAACTTTAATATCATTTAAACTTTTCATATTAATCAAACGTCTGAGATGTTTTTCGGAATTTCGCTTCATTTAAAATTAATCACTTAGTGTAAAATAATTCATTGATTTATTACATTTACATTTTTGTCATAAACTGTTTCGACGAAATTTCACAAGAATTTGAAAATTAAGAGGTAACAATAAATCAAATTAAAAATTAAATTAATTTTTTTCAATTTCAACTAAAGTTTAATCTAACGATAAGTTCAATTCAATTCCAGAAACAATTATTATATATTCGAATGACTATTATAGAAAATTTATTAAATATACGAAACGGCCATCGATAAAACACATCATCAGAATAAATCCATAACTCGCCATCATTTCCATTCCATCCAATTTTCATAATTGCGACGCAAACTAGCCACCGTTAGTGCATCACATTAAATTTCCAACTTGGATTTTCTCGGAAAATCATCAGGAAGCCGGCGATTTTTCATTCGAAAACTTAAACGAGAAAATTCTCGCCGCTTCTAAACGGCCGCATTTACGATCCGACGTGTCTTTAACGATTATCGACCGACAACATTTTTTCATCGTTTACGATATATTACATACGGGCCGAGCATTAGCAATTTCGCATTTTCGATAAACTGTCCGCGGAAAACTATCAATCGGACGGTCACCCGTTTTCTACGAGTACGGGTCGTCCGTTCTCGGGTACCAGATGCTTAATTGGCGATTTATAAGCCATTCTTACCAGCGACCCAAGATGATATAATGTTACGGCTTATTGCGCCATTAGATAAATTATATTAGAGGATACCAATCATTCCCTAATTCCTCGGGACCGACTTAAAACATCCGAACGTTTTCGAGAAAACGCGCTTAATGTATCGGCCGAATTATCGAACGCCTAATTCCAGGGGTCCCTTTCGATTTTTTGTTTCGTACATATTACACATGTTATATAATGGGATAGTTTGTGATGAAATTTACACATTAGTACAAGTTTTCTGATCATAATTTATATAATGAAAAGGGCACGTATATATATATATATCGTAAATATTTGCTGATTTATAAATTAACCCTCATTAATTTTCTATTAAAAATATTATTTAAATTTTTTTATTTGAATATAATTAAAAAATAAGTCGTTTATATAAATTTTGCACTATTCCGCATTTTCATGATTAATGGAAATTATTTCACCATAACAATAAATCGTCGCTTAGTGAATCACTAGACACGGGCAAAATGCGAGAACGAATTACGCTTTTTGGGATTTTAAATGGGCGGGATTTAATAGATTTTCATGTTTCCCCGGGGAGACATTAATTCATAAGGCGAAAGCAAGAAAAAAAATCACTAGACATTGCCAAGACGGTGCAACATTAATGAGTCAGAGGGAGAGACCTCTCTCTTACGGTTCGCCAAACGAAACAATTCTAAGCGATAAATAATTGAAACGAAAATTTATATACGGATGCGTAATCGAATCGGAAAGCTCTTGCACGCTTCAATCGTCAGTTTGATCTCGATTCGATTGTAATTTTCTTTGTTTAAGGGGCGGATGTTTGATTAAGACGCGAGCACGCGAAATCGATCTCGTATGTGCAAAGTACCGAGATTTCCACGGAATTCCGCTTTGAAATGTTGTCGTAGTCAATCGTTCGGGGAGATTGCTTATTAAAATGTAAATAGGGAGAAAATACCCGTAGATAAGTTGGCAAGCCGCGAAACAAGCGGGCGTACAAGAAGCGCACTAAAGCTCTGAAAAATCCCGAATCTTATTGCCCGCACAGGAGAATAATAATCTCGTAATCTTCTTATTTCACCGGCGAACAGATTCACCGACACAGATATCATTTGCCTACTGGGATGAATAAAGTCTACTGCCGTATCGCTGTTTCTCCCCTAGGCACGCAGGAATATCATTATAACTATAGAGAGAAATCGTAACACGCCTTGAGAGAGATTCTAACAATATGAAATAAAAATATTTCAGAAAACAAAATATACCAATTTATAAAATTTGCAAATAACAATTACAATATTATTGAATATAAATAAAATTATCAATTATTGATGATTCAAAACTATTTGGCATGATGTACATGTACGAAAAAATATCAAAATACTGTTCTGCTCTTAAAAAATAATAATTTCTAGACTATTTAGTGAGAATGAGCATACTATAAAGAAAAATACTCATATTTTCATTGTTAAAAAAATATTATATAAATAATTCTGCAGCAAAAATACGTATAAACAAAATGCAAGTTACCATGCATTCGACAACAACCACCCACGACAATTCCCTTCGCATAAAAGAAGATTCGCAAGAAGCTAAAAAAAAAGCAGCGACACCCCAACAATAATTTCAACCCCCGCGGGTTAGCGAGCAATATAAACACGAAAGCACAAAGCATACGGAACTTCGGGGCCAGAAAGTTTCCGAACACACACACATTCCCAAAACACACACACACACACACACATAATAATATTTCCGCCCTTAAGCCAACCGCGGATCATTCGTTTTTCCGCCCACCTGAACGGCCCGCCCGCCCCCGGGGTTTATTCGTCTCGCGGGGTGGGCGGGAGATTGGCGCCCATCAGCGTGCATAGGAAACGAGCGGCGGTAATAATAAAACGGCTGCTTTTTCGGGTTTTAAAAATGAAAACTATAACGCTAAAGTTAAATGGGCGCCGCGGACGGGGCTCGGCGTGTTCATATTTAAAGCGGCGAGCTTTATGGCCGAAAGCGTCAAGGGTGGTGGTTTTGTAAATTTTTTTTCGCGGTAGGGATTTTTCTTTTTGTTTATTTTGTTTTTTTTTATAGGTGATTTTCAAAAGGGTTATATGATTGGATTGGTTTGATTGAAATAGGTATTGTTCATTGACCTGTTGACTGTTGATGGTTTCTTTATACTTTTTTATAATAAATTTCTTGGCATTTTTTCATTTCTATATGAAAAAATTTGGTTTTTCAGAAAATCAGTCAATTGATGATTTTTCAAATTTTTATTTCACATTATTAGGTTTTTAGATAATTAAATAATAAAGTTTAGAAAAATTTATATACTCTAGCAATTTATTAAAAATTATTATAGTTCGAAACAAAGAAAAATATCAAATTTAACTTTAAAAAAGTAATGTATTGTAAGGTACCATGTGAAAACGTCAATAAAATGCTATTCGACATGAAATTTAAACGAAGTCTTCAACAAAAATACATAATGAATGTTCTCTTACACATATTAAGCATATTTTCGATTCACTTAAAACTATAATATATACTTATTTTAGTTTTCTGTGTATTTAATTTTATTTATTCAAAGATTACAAAATATTCATATCCTATTACCACAATCAAACAGTTATCGTAGTTTTTATACGACATATTTTTGCGTCTGCGAAACAATCGCCACTGTCATTTTTACCGCCATCATTGTCGACACTAATAAAAAAATAAAAACCTGAAAAAAAAAACCACCGACATTGTATAACGACGCAATTAACCCTCTTGCCAATTTAAGTGTTAAGTGAAAACGCGCACCTGCGGGGTGATACGAGCTCGTACAATTTCCCCGTATAATAATAAAAGCGATACGAGCCGAAAAACACATATAAAAAGAGGCTCCGCGCTTTTCAGCGGTCGGGAAATTTTCACACTCGTCTTAATATTTCAGAGGATTGCGGATCCCTTACACGAGGAGGCCCTTTTCTCGTTCCCGTTCGCGTAAAAAAGCAATTTAATTTATGCCACTTAAGGGGTAGGTGCCGACCGACCGCCGGGCCGTAATAATAACGTCTTGTTTGAGTAAATGGAAAAGCGGGTTAGAATATTCATATGATATGCATATCAAATGCGATTACGATGCGCGAATTCTCGCGATGCAAACGAAAGAAAAACATCGCAGCCCCTACGTATAAAAATCCCCATGAAAATGCGAGGATGGTGGAAGGATTCGATGAGAAATACGGTTAAAATAATATTAGAATCAAAGTTTCTACCAGTTGCTGCTCGCACGGAAGCACTGCGAAACTGCAGCACTCCTGAAGAAAAAAATAAAAAATATTTTCTTCATTGCATTTTTTTTAAATACTTAAATAACTATTTTTTCTAATATCTTTCATATTCTATGGCTCTATATTCCGCTTTATATGTTTTGCGATTCTGCGAATTCAGTTCGGTATTCTATGTAAATTTAATTGTATTGTTCGAGTCCGACCCTGAGGACGTGTTTTTGCTAAAAGAGATATCACGGTGGACTTTAATGAGACAATGGCGCTCACGTGGAGATCTCGCGCGATATCGAACCCGAGATAAATCGGCTTATTTTTATTTGGATGCTCGTACACAAATAAAAGATGTCCTGTGCGTGTAAAATTGTGATGTAAATTAGACGATACTTTTATTTTTAATATTTTATACATAAATAGATTTACAACATCTATATTGAATCATTATACGATTAAATCTCATTACGATACATTTTCAATATACTTAGATAATAATTTATTTAATAAACTTTCTAATCATATTAAATCGCATACTAGAAGTGCTCGCTCCACATACATAATTCCTCATAATAAACTAGTGACACCTATCGGCGATAATCAAAACTAAAAAATTTCATTTTATTCAAAACAAACAAGTATTTGGATCCGAAACAGTTTTATTTTTGTCGAGCACGCGAATAAATTCTACAAGAGAGTCGTGCGATACGCGACAATGGTGAATAAGTTGTTCGCCCTCTGCGAAGAATGGAAAATGCATATGTACATCGAAAACAACATCGGCCATATAACGAGGCGCGTATCCGACCAAGAGAGATTAATATCGTCTTTCGATGTTACATATTCAGAGAGGCCTGAAAAAGATACCATCTCGTACTGTGGGACGGTAACGAGCGCGAATAATCCTCCCCAGTGGGACGCGATGTCCACCAGATAAAACGCACGCGAATAAATAATGCGATAAATAAACGATTCTCATTGTCGGTTTCGAATTTTAATGAAATTTTTGTTTTCGCGCGGCGATAGAATGAAAATAGTGAACGGCGGCTGAGGGGCGGTGAGAGGGTGCCTGGGGAGTATTGTTGTTGCAGCTTATGGTATAAAACAATATGAGGGTTAGTAGAGCATATCCGTTTCCCTCTTGAGTATAGTGTTGGGGACGTTCAAGAAGAAAGGATTCGTAGGGAAGAAGCGGCCCTCGGGGGCCGACAACCTTTCAGAATAGGTGAAACGCCGACAAGTCAACGCACTGGATTCTACATCGAAATAGGTGTGTTAGGTATTTCTGGATCGAACGATTTGAGTTTTCAAATAATGAAAAAATATCAGGTTGATGAACTTGAAATTCTCAAAATATATTTCGAATACATTAAGCGAAATTAAATCGAATTTTAAGTGCATACAAAACGAAATTCACCATTGTAAAACAATGCGTAATTACCGGACAACACATGTATTCCTACAATTCCCCGAAGGCGTAAATTCCGCACGAAGAGAAAAATCAACATCGCATCGTCAATGAAAATATTTTTCGAAAATGATCCGTGCAATCTTTTCACCTTTCTTACCCGTATAAGTTGCGACTAGTCGCACAACCAACAATAGAAATCATCCCTTTCGACCCCTTTTACGACCGTCGTTTTCACCCCCTTACAACTATTCCATTCTGTGTATTATGTATTATATAAATATGGTGAATCTTCAACCCTCGCACATTCCACGGTTATGCCTCCCAAATTACAAGATTAATTTCTTTTCGCATCAATAATTTAACGAATTCATATCTGCCTCAGGGTATATACAATGCAGTGACGGCCCTTGAAATAATATTTTCCAATGATACTATACGTATTTAATCTATGAGAACTTGTAATTGTTTGGATTGTTCCAATATATCGTTTAAAGACTAGTATATATTAAATATCGAAGAGAAAATGCTGCACTCTATCCGCATCATATATAAGCTAACATATTCCGTGTAATTAGTGTAATTCAGTACAGAATCTGGTTTCGCTCTATCCGAGCATGAAAAGTGTATGTGTGCATAAGGGAATAATGCATAGTGAATTTTATATGAGTTATTTTAACAGCAACAACACATGTATCGGCTCTGAAAGCGCAGATAGCGAAAAACCAGTTAACCAACCGACACAAACTGTAAAGTGTTAACGTTTCAAAACGTTAATTGAATCGATGTATGTACGATAATGGATACGTATTCGGTTTGAGAATATTTTATCATTATGTTTTGAAATAATTATTTCATATTATTTATGTTTGTTTTCAGGTAAGTACGCCAATGATGTGCACTCGAAGAAGTTCGAATTTTAAATGGGGGTGTATGAGGTATGTTATCGCAACAAGGATTGTACATGTTTTAACCCTTCGAATCGTGAAATAGTACATATTTAGTGCTTCGCTCCCCATACAAAATTATGTGAGAGGTTCGTTTTTAGCATTTGTGACGTGCGAGAAAATCAATTTTCCATACGTGGGGCATTTATACGGTAAACAATGAAGAACGTTTTCTAAGTAACGCTAATCCTTAAATAAACAAAAAGCTTTCAAGCAGATATATAATACATAGATAAAATTGAATACGAATCACGCATAACAAATGTGCGATACATATAGTTAAAATGTCGATACTTCAGAGATAAACAAATGGAAAAATTATCAATAAATATGGATATGTCATGTGTTTGCGTACACTCGATGCATTCACTTTTTTCGTAACATATATTTGTTTTGCTATATGTTTTTATCTTCAATCATACACGAATGCTTTTAATAGCAAAAATCAATCATTTTGATTACATTTACATTGATGATATAAAAAAAGTTTCCCATATGATTATTTGTTGTATATTCATGGAAAAATATAAAAGGCATCTTCGAATTTCCTTTTTTCAATTAATTAATTGATAATTTAATAATTAAAAAAAAATATTTATATAATATAATAAATAAATTATAAACACATTATACTTGTTACATGACCATGAAGAGAACTATAAACCAATTTCCATAGGTTATTGAAGTTAAGTAATATATGGGGGGGTCAATAAACGGCCGTGATTATTTAAAAAATCTGCTGTACAAGATTTCAATATTCAATTTCTCAAAATGTATTTTAATCTTATAACATAGCAAAACTTTCAACTTTCTAAAAGGTTTCATTTTCCAGTCCGAATTTCCTATACAATGTTACACGAAATATAATAAAACATCATCAACACAATAACAAAACCATTCCCAAACAAAAACAACCCATCAAACTCGCATTCAACAAACCGCACAACCTCCTACATATTCATACGCTAATCCCCAATCGCAGAAACGTGAAAGCGCGCAATTTTCACACAATACATAATAACACCATCCACCCCCATGGCCGACACATATTTTCCCGCTCTCGCACCATTCAAAACGCAATGTTTGCCCTGCATTATGTCACACGGGCCGCGAACAGAGGTGGACCTCGTCGCCGGCATTCATACGACGATAACCGATAACGATCTTTTATTTGCGCCGTAAATGTGCTTTTATTTGAGCCGCTGAGGGGTGGAAGGCCGCTTTATCTGAGAGAGGATGGTAAATAGTCACTTGTCATTTTTTCACTCCGTCAAATACAATCCTTATCAGCCGGACGCCGGGATGACGGAGGACGCATGTGACATCGTTTTATGTTCGCGGGTGTTTTTTTTTATATATATATTTTTCATTTTTTCGCTTTTGTGCTTTGTATTGCTATTTAGGGTCGACAAACTTTTCGTGTGCGAAATCGAATGGTTTTTGTTAATTATGTGGAAATATCACGGTTTGATCGTTATACAATCGAATGATTAGTCTGATTTTTTTATTATTAAGAATAAAAAGATATAAAAATAAATTAAATTATCGAAAAAATACCGCAAGAAAAAAAAACTTAAAACAATGTTTTATGAATCATAGTTTTTTTTATGAATAGAAAGGTTGTCGTCCGCTGAATTGTGGTGTATCGGTGTCGTTTTTGAGTTTTGTCGAGTGCGTTTAAACGGTACCTTTTGTGTGTATTTTTTCGCATTAAAAATTTACTGACCACAAACAAAAGGTTAATATGCGACGGAGGGTCCGAAATGCGTTATTTGTTTCATTTTAACGTGCGTAAAATTTTTTCGTGTGTGATTTCTGCAAAAAGCACCATTATATAAACACTCCTAATCATTTTAGTCGTGCAAATATGTGCATTAAAATTCCCCTAAATTGAATAAATCACTTTTATCAAAAGATAACAACAAAACATTTAAACCCCGCGATCAAAATTTCATAACACTCAACGCTCGCGCTAACCCAATCGAAACCTCAGATAAACCACACTCGTCGGAAGGCTTTCAGCGACAAACCACACGAGAGCCTAGTAAATTCTCTAGACCCTAGAAATTTATGGATCTCGGCGAAATAATCCGCGCACTTTTATCAAACACCGAAAACCAATATACAGAGGCGGCGCGACGCTTTGTTTTTGATCTCGCGCGAACACTGTCCCTTTTGCTCTCGCTATGAAATGGCTAAGTGGTTTCTTTGCTGGCAAACATAAACCACCCGAGAGAGCATTCCGTGGTAGTTTTCACAGAAAACATTTTATATGGCGGTAGATAATCGCGCGTCGAGTGCGCCAAGAACATCGAAGAGCGTTGCCGGCGAAAAACGTACAAAAGGAGGCCCGAAACGGATTCTGTCCGTTTTGTGTTTCGAATGGTTCGGATCAGTTTTTTTACGGGTCCGATATGGGAATTCGATTTGCATAAGTGATGGTTGTTTTTGGTGTGGGTGCTCGGATTTGGGAATGGTTGATTTATTGTTGTATTGTCGAATTTGGATCGATTTTTTCAAATGACGGATTACGAATGTTATAAATAAAATTATTGTATTTGATGTCAGGTAGTGTATGACTAATAGTATTCATATAAAAAATGATTTATGATGAAATTTTTAAATTAAACATAAATCGTGTTTGTACTTTTTAATGTAATTGATACATTGCGTTGATTTACATTATACCTACTATGTAAAGAATAATTAATTTTCGCTTCGATTGCTTTGTTGTATTAAAATTAAAAAATAATACGTCATTATGAATATAATACGTATTTAAATGCGTGTGAATGCTTTCCGACATTTCAATATTTTTCATAAACTTTTCGTTTCTTCAATTCGAAATATAATAATAAAGCAACACGCGCTCACAGCACATAATACCATGCGGGGGTAAAACGTTTTCGAAAAAAATTGAAATAAAAAATAAACAACACGAAAAATAAAATCTCGCCTTGGGCCGCGAAAGCATCGCGTATAATGATTCGTCCGCGTTGTTATTATTATGCCCGAGCACAATTTTTCTACCCTTCGCTTACACGGATATTTTCCATATATGCCTCAGAGCCAAATAAATTATCAATATTGTGATATCCATTCAATCTCCCTTATCTCTTTTATTTTTCCAATGTTGAATGAATCGTTTCCATGAATACATTAATATTTTTTTTCTCGTGAACGGAACGCTTTCGACGGACGCCCTCTTATTATTTCTTTTTTCGCGTTCGGGAAAAAAAATCGCTTCAAAATTCATACAAAACATTATAAAAATGCAAAACGCATAAAAAACCATGTGCAAAATGGAGTTTTCATTCGAGAGCAGTATTGATACCGTATGACTTCATCGAAAGCTTTATTATTTTTTTCGAGCGTCAATTTTATACAAATTACGTACACGACCGTTTTGAGATTTATAATATGAATTGCTTTCATAATTTCGATAAAGTAAAATTTTCGACGCGCGCATCTCGAAGACTGCACCGCGAAATTTGCATAACTAATGCACCAAAACGTTCTTCGTGCGAACCTTTCCTTTTTTCGAGATCGATCGATCGATCGATCGCATGCTCGTGATGATGATATTTATTTCGTAAATTGCATACGGATACGTTTAACAATAACATATAGATAATTTTTACTTTCGTTAAAAAAAAAGAAAATATAGTCTAAACTTCAGATTTAACTGACGCGAAACATGAAAATTCCTTCAGTTCGATCAGAGGTTCTCGAAACTTTATTTTCAAAATAAACCGTACGGAAATTTATAACATACGACATTTAAAAAATTGGAAATTTAAAAATATATTGTGAAATATTGCCCGAAATCATAATAAAATACTATATTATTCGGACACATCAATAAGTCAAATTTCGAATGCGATTACGATGATGAGACTTTTCGAAATCAGAAATTACAGAAAGCAATATCTAATAGTGCGATCAATCAAACGTTAAATTACAATAAATCACCGAATTAACAATAATTATATAAAAAAAATATGAAAATTCATGTTAGAAACGAAGAAACGCATTTTCATAGATCATCCGCTGTCGTAACATCGTTGATATATCGCGCATGATTAACTCGATAATTTATCCGTTGACGTATAAATCGGATCAAGATTTATCGACGCGATGATCGATATATCATTTCTCGCGTTCGAAACGAAAATAATAAATTAAAAAATGTATTATACATACAAGAAAAACGTCGACAATTTGAAATTATCTATAGAAGACGAGCTTATGGCACGCGGTCGACGGACGCCAGTTGTCTCCAACGTTTTCAATTTTTTTTTTTGCAGTTCAGCGAAAAAAAATATTAATTGAACGACGGTCACGTATTTGCTGTGATCGTGTACGTTGTACACGATAAAACATGATTAAATTCTGAGATTACAATTACAGTCCGCATTGCCACGATCTCGCTTTTATATATACACACACGCTTTTTTTTCATCGCGCCCGTTTTCACCAATCATTCGACGTGATTGCTCAGAGTTAAATTAAAAAAATGATTTATGCATGCTGAAAATTGACGTATGTTTTCGATATGTTTGCACGATTGCCCGCATTTGTCGTGATTTACTATTCGGTTTTAGATGAACCTTACAAATGCGTCGTACAGTTTCCAACAAAACGTTACAATTAATATAAATATTCAGAGCAGAATAAAATAAAAAATCATTAAATTAAATCATAGTAAATTTTTCAAACGCCATCTATATGGATTAAAAATCATTTAATTATACAATAATTGATGTCGACCATGAGAGACTTGAACGCATCGTGGAGGAAACCCGACACTCGTCAAGCGCAACACTATTCGCGGATGACCGCACTCCGCAAGCGTTTAATATGAAAATCACTTGTCATTCGATGACGTCTCCGCAGAATTACCACACCGATATCATTTTGTTAGGAAACGAGCGATCTCGGTACGGTTTTCGAGAACCGATCCGAGAGCCGTACGCGCCGAGTTTGAGTTATGACCGTCGAAGCCTGTGATTACGCGCGATTTGTACGGGACAGGATAATTGTTTAATTGATATCGCGATGTTATTTATTTTCATGATTTCCACGAGTTTCGCACACGAGAGTGGTAACGTCTTCGGCGTGCAGCCGACCAAACATCGCTTGACGATTACGTTGAACGTGCTCTGTGCACCTTGCATACCTTCTAAAATTTAAATCGCACCTGAAAACGTATTCGAAATATCGATTCGTGTTTGTTATATATCAAATCAGGAAGAGTGACTTATAACAGTTGATAATTTGAATGCAAATTGAACGCAATTGCGGCGAGTTTGTTACGATTCAACATCGAAGATTGAGCTAGAAGTAATTTACACAAAAAAAAACTCATCATATAATATAATACAAAGTTGATTCTACAAAGGATCGATATGAACGTTAATTGATACGTTAAAAAGTAATATCATTCGATTCGTTTAATGCCCCTTTCGTTTGTGTACGTAAAACTAGTTTATACTATAATAAAGTAATAAAGATCGGATTGATTAGGATAAGTACGGTATCACGTGTTATATATTGGACTCAACGATAGAATAAAACGCGAAAAAAAATCTATCAATGTATCGAAGCAGATGAGCTTTTGTTCCACGAGCGAGTTATATACGCAAGCACTAAAAGCTACAATGTTGGTAGTTGGACTATCGTCGAACATTATTTTACGAGATCGTTTTATAGGCCGAGAAACGATTTTTAACTCGATTAATTGATGACAGCGGGCTTAAAAAATATATTTGAACAAAACCGATCAGATTCCGAGAAACTGTCGTGGCGAGCTTTCGCTAAACGCGTAATTTCGAAACTTAATGGGATTTTAATCTGACGTAGCAATCCTTCAATAATAATAACGAGTCGGTTAAATCGTCCCATTGTTATTGTTGGGCTCGTTTCCCGCCGGAGCGATTTAGAAGACCGCTCTTCTTCTTCATATTTACCTTTTCAATAGCGTTTATCTCTTCGGGATGAAAATTCGTGTTCGAGGCAAATTGTCTTAAATGCACCGCAACGGTAACGCGGTTGACCTCTTACGAGTTGTATGAAATGCAGTCAAGTTCCAGTAATAACCCGGAAGAATTGCGAAATGCGAATTGTGAATTGCGAATCTTCAAACGGAACTGAACTAGTCCACATTCTATAAAATATTAAAATTTTTGAAGTATTTTTTTTAGAGCAACGAAAGCGACGACGCGTATCGATTTCGTCGTTTAGAAAACGGCAATGAAAAAAAATTAAAAGTGTTTTATATCTCATCGCGCTTTTGTACCGGTATTACTGGTTTGTAGCGTACAAAATACGTTGTATACATATTCATTAACGAAACGATTCGAACGATAAAAGTGAACTAGATACGTTGGATAATTTGGCGTAATGTTATTGATACTATGACGTACATAATCCGCTGATATAATCGGAACATCTCATGTGTAATATTTTAATTTGAACGAAATCGTGCATACGTACGATTAATGAAACAAATTCATTTTGAAATCATCACATGGTATAGAAATTATATTTAAAAATTAATCGTCTACGAAACGATTCGTATGAGAGTGCAAAATACGTTTCGAGCAATGCAACGTTTTTACGCTTCGATGTGTACCTTTGTTAAGAGCGGTTCGAAATGGCTTAATTAGCAAGACACGATCCTTAAAACGTTTCTTTGATTATTATTACACTGTATATGTATAAAAGAATCTTTTTTGTACGGCACAAGAGACCTAGCGAGCACCAATAACGATTCGAATTATCAACGCGAAAAAAGTCAAAGCGGCAATCGCAAAATGTAGTAACCGCTCGCTAATTGCCGATTTATGATTGATTCGTATACAGGCTGTTCGTTTTATTCCTTTTCATATTTTTATTTAGTCCTTTTTGTCAGGAAACGTGCGAACGTTCTCACACCGCGGCAACAAAGTCGTTTATAGTTCAAGACGCACAATTTGAATAGCTGATCTCAAAATATTCATTATTTCAAAGAATAACGTTTCACGTTTATGCGATTCAAGTGGATTTCATTATTTTTTTACTCTAAGTATAAACAAACATGAAAATCGATTGTATCGATTGTTCTATTGAAACTGAATTGTGAGTTTGAAGAACGAGAAAACGAGTGGTCATCGAAATGTGGTCTTATTGAATTCGGTTGTAAATTTGTTGTTCTCCGAAATGTATATGTACCCATGTGCTCAATACTCAAGAGTTGCTCGTAAAATCGTATATAGATATTTTTCCCACTGTTAATTGGCCCAACCCCATTTATTGGTGCGCCGAGGCGATACTTTGTTATGGCCCTTTTGATTGCTCCTCCGCTTATTTTTCAATTATACATCCCCGTGAAATATATTAAAGGTTTTACACATTCAAACCTGAATGCCTCAACATTCATTCGAAACCGATAAAAGTATATACAAGCACCGATTATGTACCTTTAGAACAAAAGTTTCCATCGAAGTGTTCTCATTAAGTTCATTAGATAAGTTAAGTTCATAGATCCGTTTAATTGTAAGTCATGATTGTATTCATCTATTCTTTATAATTCAATTTTACCATATTCGCGAGAACGTAGTAATTTTTACCTTGCAATACATTGTCAATTGATGAAGAACTTAACACACCTAAGTGCTTCGGTAACGATTAGCGCCGCAATAAACGATCTTTATTGAATTGCACTCGGATCGTCATAAACGCTTAATTGAGTAAATCGGACAGACAGACGGACAGATGTACGAATAGACAAACGCATTATTCGCACATAACATAATATATTACATATATAAAACCTATCGACAATGTAAGGCTTTATGGGTGCATTCGACGTTTTGAAAGCGGCCCTATATCTTCGCCGAGCAATTACAATGAATCGAGATGCATCATCGAACGATACGTACGGGTTAGTCGTTTATTTGTTGGATCTGATAGTTTATTATTTTTAATTTAATAGAATATTTTTTATTAAGGAAACCTACCTTTTTCGTAGCTGATCTGCCTTTCTTGTTGCCTGGCGTTGTCTGCAGCCACCTTTAGCAGCCCTTGTATATTGCGAAGGAGTGTTTCTGTGGAACAGACACCAGCATCAGGGGCTGCGCCCACTCCGGGGGCCCCGGGGGCACCTCCACCAAGTGCAGAATAATTTAATGCTTGTGATGGTGAAGGAGAACCAACGCCCAGGTCGCGTTCGCCGTCACTCAAATCTGCAAAAATAATTTTCATTAAATTATAATGAACCATATTCATCTGATTCCCGATTCGTTTTGCTTGTTTAGATTGTATACAACGACCCCAAATTCCGCAACGATAGCGTCCGCGTCATCTACTGCAATAATTAAACTTTGTTGTCATTCGATTTTACAGAGTCAACGTGGCGAAAATGTCCCATAAATCTGTATAATGTTTGACGGACAAAAGTTGATTGCGTTCGAGTCACAGTATTTCATTCGGCTTGTTTATTTTCTGGCGCATTTATAACACGGATATTGCGTGGCTATAGCGATGTTTCATTCTTGGACGATGGGACGCAAAATGATGTTATTTATTGCGAAAATTTATTGATTGTAATTGCATTAAAATTATAAATTAATTAATGATTTTATTGAGGTGCATAAAATTTGAAAATGTTTTAATTAAAATGGTCATCAACGCACAAAACGTTGATGGCAGCCTAATTGTTTTTGATGCAATTAATTGCATTTTAACTAGATAATCGTACTCGGTGAACGACATGACTTTTCACTCAAGCGTATTAATCAACTTGAACATAAATTGAAAACTGCTTTAATATTTTTAATGCAAAATAAAAAGCAAACGTTTATCATTCGCAATATCGCATGTTACACGGTTATTGCGTGTCTCGACAATATAAAAGCGTATCCTTATATTGATTTTCATCAATAATGTCTACTGGCAAAGCAAACAGCAATCATCATACGACTGTTATTAAATGACAAAGACCAATTTGCGAACATCGTATAATTATAATGTTCATGCATAGCTCGCAACGAGACAAATGAGCAGGTTTCAACCACCAGCATTAAAATCACAGAACGGTTTATTGAAAAAAAAACATCAAATACATAATATTTTTTTTATCCTGAGATTCTAATCGAAACCATTTAGTTATTTATGCTATGTAAATACGTACTCGAATATCTTCGGTGCAACGTGTGTGATATTGCGGCGGCCGAGTTTTCAGATAATTGTACCATGTGCAATATAGATTGGTCACGAGCTTATAAACACTCAAACTTGTACCTCACGTATGTACATAAATACGAAATAATATATTACACATATTTGTATTGAGCCAGGTACACAAACAGTGCTCGGGCCGTACATCAAAGTACAACTTCCACGCAAAACCCGAGTACGAATATCGCGAATTAATTACTCACGAATACCCTTTTTAATTGTCCCGACGAAATTAATGTACGGATGCTGTTACGTTTTTATGAATTGCTCGATATGAAATCACCATTATACGAACGTAATTAATTAAAGTGCCCGCGTTTTTTCGTATATTATTTATGTTTCGCGCAGAATGTCACCGTAAAAGTTAAAGTTTAATTTCCGCCATAGAAGAATGAACCATATCATTTCGTCAATCATAATGGCGTGATATATCGACGAAATCCATACGGAGATTAGTATAATGTCTTACGTATATAAAACGTTCGATAAATCGTCGAAAGGGGATCGTTTCTCGCGATTCCGCTCCCCATATATTACTAAAGTAATATCCGACAAACACGCGTTCTTGTACAATTCGCATTAAAAATTTATATATAATATATTTATTGTCGATGTATAATACGAGGTACACGTGATGTTTTATTGATTAATACGTGGCAAAAGACGGCGTTTTAATATGGGCTTTTAATGTTCCATATGGATACGTATCGAAGACGAGAAGAGGATATTGAGGTTCGTCTTTGTAAGGTTCAGAATATGCGAAAGGTTGATATACAATATTGACGTTTGAGTGATGTGTTCATTATGCGAACGATGTATCGAATAGTTGATCGTATGCAAATATCCTTGGAAATTTATTGTCATTATTATAAAACAACGAACACGTGAGAATATCAATTGCGAAAGGTTACATTCGATCCGTGGAGTAATCCATCGAAAAAACAATCGAATTCATATCGGAATGGGAATAATTAAGTATCCATACATATTTGGGTGCAAATTTTGTGTTCGGTCACACGGAAAACCATTAGAAAATGCTCTCATTTCCCAGTGAAAATTTCGTATGCAAATGACCCTTGGGTGGTTAGTGGGCGTGGCAGCTCCCGTGTAATGGCCCGGTTTTCCACGCATTAATCAAAAAACATGCCGAAAAATAAAAAAGTTCACTTGACATCCGAAATGTTTGATTGCCAATCCGTTACCGAATATCCGAATATCCGTTATAATATACAAAATATTACGTACGAACAGTTAGCGGGCGTCGAATGTGTGTAGAAAAAAACGCGGGCTAGATTCGGACAATAGATAATCGGGCGATAGCAAACAATGCCTCTGCCACCGAAACGATGTTTAAATCTCGATTGTTACAAAAATCGAGCGTGTAGGTATCTGTGTGTGTGAGCTCTTGCAATAAATTTCCATAATTGTCTGGCTCGAGTGCGATTCGAAGCTAATTTAATGCTATATGGTGAAAATAAATTTGGCCGTTTTCCATTTACTGGGCGTATTTTTTCTCACATTTCGGCGCCGATTTGTTTCATATTCCGCGGATATTTAAATACGTGTAATTTATGTACGTGTGTGAGGTGTGAGTTTCGAATTCCGATGGAATTACAATACAGTTTTCCATCTATAAATTTTGCAATTCGGCCATAGATCCGAGCGATATCATTTACTTTAAAAACGAGTGCGCTAATTTATTTGAATATTTTCCTAATATGAATCTTAGATATTTATTTGAGATAGTTAAAAAGACCATTATATACATTATAATTAGCCATTTGAAAGATAGGGATCAATTTATATAAAATTTTTAATTAGAGCAGAATATTTTCAAATTTGATGCGATCCTAAACTAATAGTGGAATTTTGACTATAAACATTTTTTTATCAAAAACAATGCGAAAAAAAAATTCTTAGAAATACAAAATAGTGTTTTATGATCTCCCACTTTTCTCGGAATAATTAAACATGAAGACATCACATAGTATGTCGATATAACACATAATCGTTAAATTATAACATGAAGTATCGGGCATAAATATTTACTATGCAGAGATCTCAATCATACCGAGCAACTATAAAATTAAAAGAATTAATAAATTGTTGAACGCAAACACATATAAAAAATCGTAATATAGAGAATAATAACGGCTAGACATCAAAGGCATTTTGATAGGATCGAATTGATGGCATCGTCCGACAAATGGATTGTTCGAACCAATATCGTTATTATTTAAATGCGGCAAAAATCATGCTTCTTTTATGCGTTATTAGCAAGTGTTACGATCGACAATTAGCCGAGGACGTGCTCCATCTTCCTCCATGGACCTTCGACCCTCATATTTGCCGGTAATCGATATTCATTTAATAACATAAAGATTCTCAATCTCGTACTGATAATTCCGGATAATCACCATCGCATTAGCATTTTACCATCAATCAATTGATCAATTCTTACATAGTATACACATATTATATAATAGTATGTTTCAAATGAATACATTTTTATACCGAATTTAAAAAAAATACGAAGGAAATTTTCAAAATTTGCAAGTACTGCGTATACAAGTTATCTAAATAGTTCGACGTTCGAATGAAATTGTTGCAATTTCATAGGGAATATCCCTTCTTAAGATAGAACGGCGTCACGGTATAATTTGACATGGATGATGGTGGACGTGACTCCATTCTAGAGGTCTCCGGGTGCATCAAAGAACATGACGTTCCGTGTGCGCCAATTTAACGATCGACGCTTTAAATATTCCACACATGCTAAGAAATTCTTGCATCGGAGCTTGCACCCATCGGCTCGGTTTCATATACCGTAGGTGTTTCTTGAGATAGTTTGAAATTGTCTATTTTTTCTTATTGCAATTTGAAAGTTTACAATGTGTATGGAAATTGATTCGATATTGCAATTTTCGTACGATCTTGAAAAGTTATTATTTCGTGTATAATATTTTTGAAGAAAGGGTATAGATTATTTTTTGATATTGTTGTTTATTTTTTTTGAAGTAAATAAAAGCAAAGGATTATAATGATGATATTAAATTAAGTATTCTAAATATTTAATTTTATATAAATTTTCAAATGTTCAGTAGGATATTCAAAGGAAAATTTTTGTTCAAAATAAATATTTTAATGGATTTCAGATTTGATTGAGTTATTAAAACAAAAATAAAAAAATATGAACCACAGGTATTCAAAAATTGGTAAAATATATATTTTGATCTATTTATGTTCAAATAATTGTGGTTTTTTCACGTATAATTAGAATTACAGCAAAATGTATGCACAGAACTGTAAACACCGTTATTGGTTTGGAATTCATTCAAATATTTTGTTTCTTATTATATTAATATTCAAAAAAATTCAATATCATATAATATAATATTTTTTTACCGATTTCATAAAATGTAGGTATGTTTAATAATTTGTGTATGATGGCATTAGATTTACAAAGTAATTGGTGTAATTAGTTGCCTTTGAATAAATATAAAGACAGAATTAAAAAACTAGGAGTTGTTTTTATCATAATCTGATTGTTGTTTTTATATGATTTGCAAAAAAATCTATCGCTGATTGTGAGTATAAATAATTTGAACTTATCTCTACATATTTACAATTAGTATCGTATATTTTTCAAAAATATCCCCTTGTGTATGTGTATTTATATATCATTTGTATGTGTATTTATGTGTATGTCCCTATGTGTATTTATATCATCATCATCATCATTGTTGACTATTTGTGTCCACTGCAGGACAAGGTCTCCCCGTCAAATATTATTGGTCTAGGCTATATACCTTATCCGGGAGCCAACCTCGTAAGTGTATCCCTTATATACAATCACGGATTTCTGTGTGTGTTCGTTTGTTCGTTCGCGTATTCGTTCGTACGAATGACGCTCGCGACTTTTTCACGAATATGGTCTTTATTGTATACACTTAACGTCTATAATATGCTTATTACCCACTGCCTCTACCTTTGCCTATATGTCGTAATTGTGACAATAACAAATGAACTGGTTTTATTAATTAAATATTAAATAGCCATATTAGTAGCCAATGTTACTATTCGCTTTGCCATTCCAATTTAACCCGTATGCTCATTAAAATAACGGCTATAATCACTATTTACATCATTCTCGAGCTCGAAAATCGCGAACTCCAAATTTAGTCTTTAAGGTCGTTATAATAACGGCTATAATCTTATCTTATATTCTGGAGACATTTCGCAAAGGCACGGTTATAAAATATTTTTGCATAAATATATTTAATTTTATTACGTAATAGTATGGTAATCAATTCACAGCCGATGTTATCAACATCGGGCCTACACACTAGTTTACATTTCCGAATTCGATCAAACACAAACATAAATCAACCGAAAATCATCAAAAAAAAAAAATAATAATAATAACCATTATAGGGTGTGTCCTGGTCGTCCTTATCGTCGTGGTCATCCACATCGCTGGCATTGTCGTCGGTGAGGTTGTCGCGCTCGTCGGGGTCGCGGGCCGAGTGCGCCGAGGTCATCCGTCTTATCTTGACCCGATTTTGGTCTTTCTACCTTTGCGGCGACCATTGCGTTTTATGGCTTGGGACGCGCTCTTTCGCATTCCTATCGCAGGCCAGGTGAT